>JACDOX010000052.1:907007-1095766 GCA_014549065.1 Cardinalis cardinalis
AAAGGAAAGGAAAGGAAAGGAAAGGAAAGGAAAGGAAAGGAAAGGAAAGGAAAGGAAAGGAAAGGAAAGGAAAGGAAAGGAAAGGAAAGGAAAGGGAAAAACTGATGCAAAAAGTAATAGAGATATTGGAAGAGTGGCAAGACCTTACACAAATATCACATTGAAAATTATCTACCAATATTTGATATAGCACATATGAGTATTAATTTTTGAGTTATGCAGTCAGTTTGGGGGGGCTGTCCAACAGTTTTTTCCCTTCCTTTTCTTCCAAACTCACTTTTACTGGTAGCCCATCCCTTTGCCAAAATAGAAGAGGTTTGTGTTCTCACCAGTTGGAAAGCTTTGATCTGCTTTCCTATTTCTCAGTGTCTTTAGGTAATATTATCAATGACAATTCACTTTTCAGCATTGCTCAGGCTTGTGCTTATTCTCAYAGGATGAAATCTTGCCCAAAACATCTGTTCCCAGAAAGAACAATCTACAGTAAATTTGGATACTTGCCAGCTTTCCAGAAAGTTATCCGTTGGGCTGTCTGAAATATTATATTTCCTACTCAAGTAAGTGAAAAAACCTCATTACTCAGTATAATAATTTTGTGGATAATTAGTAACTCTCCCATTTCCTATAACTCATTCTTCTCCTTGCATTGCTAATGTTGCCAGCTATAACATCTACTGCAATAGATTATAATCTTAAGAACAGATTTGGGATCTGATTTAAATTTTCTGTACCCTGATGATTAAGTGAGCCCTTTTACAAGACTGATTATTTTTCAGGTGGAAATAGGAATGTGCTTCTAATATCAAGTGGCATATTCTTGGATCCTTCCCTGTTTCAAATTCAATTCTCTTCAATAGCCACACTCAGTTTTAAACCTTGAACGGTGTTTTCCCAGAGCACCAAGTCAGATCCGTTTTAGCTCTGATGACATTTCTTGCTCACAACCACGACCACTCAACTTTAAATTGTACCTAATTTGGGTTTATTCCATGGCCACAACACTGTCTGTATATCAGCAACTGTTTTCTTTTCCTATGCTACTTATGATAGTGAAGGAAAAGCCAACAGCTTCCTTCCAAAAATTAAGATTGTAATCTATGCTTCCAGCAGGAACATTTGAATTTAGTCAAGTGGCACCATCACCCATCTTGAATGAATTCCCATTTAGAACATCAGAAATGCCTCAGAAATACAAATTCTGTGACAKTGCCATGTCTGACTCTGAGATAATATCAAATGTTGAGGAAGAAATACTGAGATACAGACAAGAAACTGCAACAATAGGTAGCTCTGTATTGTTTTGTCTGRAAAACACTCTGTAAAATAATCTTTTTATATACAAGGGGATTTTTTTTCTTCTCCTTAAAATTCAGAGATTTCAAGCCTTTAAATTTTTTTACTTTGCATCACAGACCACTAAATTTCAAAAGCCTGCCTAAATAATTTCCTTTTACAATTAGTAATCTAGTGAATAGATCTTATCTTCTCAATAATGATTGTCACATAGATTTTGGTGTCAAATTAGAAGAGTTTCATTCTTGGTCTCACATACAGCTGTCAAAATCTCTCTGCCCATTCAGATATATTTCAATGCAGTAACTGTTTTGGATATCTCCTCTACCATTCATCTTTATTTCTTAAAGTAGTACCTGCCACGSAGACAGGAAAGATTTTCACAGTTTAATTCTTATCTCCTTTGATCCTGTAAAGTTGCAAGATCCCCAGTGCATGTCTGTCAATCACCAAGTCTGAGTCTTGCATCCCATCTTTTCCATTGAACGAAAGGCTATTGCACTAACTGAAGATTTGCACAGTACACAGTATCACTTTTTGGTCTTAATGAAATTTTGAAAATAAATTGAAGAAGAAGGAACCAGATTGATAGCTGTAAAAATATCCATTRTGATGGTACCATTGCAGCTATGAAATTGAAGATTTTGAAATTAATGAAAAAGTATTWATTCTCCAGGTTTTCCCATGACCCCTTTAATTGGTTAACAATTCTGTTGCTTTATTAACAGTAACTTGCAATCTAATGTTTTGTTTAGGCATTTTGGACACAAAAAAGGATCTGATTTTTTCCATCAGTGGGTAACACTTCCAAATTGCCACCTGACCAGCAACAAATAAACCTATATTCTTCTGAATAAATCTGTGCTGAAACTGAAATTGTATCCAAGTGGCATACTTCCAGAAACGACAAGCTTAATAAAGTAGTTAATATTAACAAGGATATTCAAAATGCTGAATTGCACAATGGATATGAGCCCTAATATTTTCTGTTGTTGTGGGCAGGCAAAAYTCTGCCCTTAAGCTTGAATGCAATATTTCCTTAAGCTGCTCAAAACTCATTTGCCAGCAGTGCCTACATGTCCTTAGTATATTAAAAATATTAGAACAAATTATAGGCTTTTAAGGAAGTGATATTAAAYAATTAGAATTCAAGATGTTGTAGGAGATATTTTATGCAGTAAATGACCATACTTGGAGAGCCCTTAATGATGAGGTCCAATTTTTTTTTCTAGTTCTTTGAATCCTTCAAATTATTTATTTTAAATAGGGACAACTGATCTTTAGAAAACTCGTTTACTTCTGCTGGTTTTGAAGGTCAAGTACTAGAATCACAGCTTATAATAAAATACAAGATTCTTTTCCCTTAGCATTGAAGAGCACTGTTGTTTTTAATAATGGCCTCATCAGCCTTGGTCCATAATGTCTGTAGATCATTATAATCAATACAGACTAAARCAATCTTAATGATTTTTAGCAACGAAATATAATTGGCTAAATGGTTTTAGAGGAATGAAAAATATTCTGTTGAAACTAACTTTCATATATTCAAAATATTTGATTTCTTATTTCATCCCTTTATAGAACAGTTCCTTAATTCTTTATGTGTATGGTTTTTTTTAAATAGTATACAAACACACTGTCTCTTCCGAAAGTGCAGCATAAAGGAGTATTTTCCATTTTGCCCCATTTCTTTTTTCTCTATCTATTCAATTCTTCACAAAAACTACAGSATGTGATATTATTCATTGTTTCACAGACCACTTATCTTTTTTTCAGTTTTCCCATCCCCATTTTTTATTTCTTCTCAAATGGTATACGACCAGGACTAGACACTCTTTTAGTGTAAATATAATATATCCTCTTAATTAGTCTGAAAATTAATTGTTYGTATTGGTCTTTTAAAGGTATATGAGGAAAACAATTTTCTCTCAGTTCAACTACTTGAACAATAATAGTTTTGGAGCTTTTTTTTCCACATACAATAAAAAAGTGAGTCTCTATACAAACTAGATCATATGTGACTCTATAATTAAAATATTTCATAAATACGTATGGATTTGTTTAGATAAGGCTACTTGTTTAAGAACAATAGGAAGTGTTATTCAAAGAAAGTTTTTTCATATGCTTTAAAGTCTGGTTTTATATATGATGAATTATATATATACATGTCTTCAGGTTCAAAAAAGTCAAAGGAAACAATAATTTAAGAAATAATTAGAGAATATTTTTAAGTACAGAACATGGGTAATATAATCAGTATTGTTCAATAAATTTAATGGGGAACTTCTTTTTTATTTAATGTATTTCTTGCAAAAAAATTTTAAGAAACATCTTCATTTCATTCACTTCAACATTCATTTTGTAATTATGGAAAATGGCACTGACTACAAAAAAACTTTCCAAGACTTCCTATAAGCACAGGCTTTCAAGTGTTGTTTTTTTTAAATAGCATTAGGAAATTTAATTTAAAAAAAAAAAGAAAAACAAAAATAARCCAAATAGATAATCTATAATCAAAGTTTGTTCAAAGTCATAGGAATAATATTAATGTACATTTTACAGCCATAATTTCATGTGAATAATTTGTTTGGTGTATAGCATTATTAAATTATGATCATATTAACATAATATAGAATTGTTTTTAATAATGTTTCTGCATGTTACAATAGGGACTTAGAGAATGAGGTAGAAAAATAATTGTCAAACAYTTTTTAGGCCATTACAACCCAACCCTCTCCTCCCTCCCACTGCATTCATTTTGTTGTTCTCATTCATGAGAACTTATAAATGTAAGTTCTCATTTATGAGACAACTGCTCTTCCATAGTTTGTATGCGCTTTTTTTGGTTTTGTCTTTTTGGGTTTTTTTATTCTGTTCTGTTTTGCTTTTTTATAATATATGCTCTGTATAAGATCCAAGCAATTATTCAATGACAATCAGTCTGAATAATCATTGCAGTACTTCTTTTGAACATCTATTTGAAATATTCAAATGAAACTTTTGTTCTAATTATTGTTTGTAACAATTCCATATAAATTATTCATTTTTTTAGAAAGGATTATGATGGAGTTGGGAAAACTGGAATATTTCTTTGAGTGACAGATGATACAATTCCAGTGGATGTTTACCTTATTTTTGAATGTCAACACTAACATATTAAATTATGTATTTTAAGGAAGTTTAATTTCTAGCACCTTAAAATATTTGATATTGCACATATTTTGGATATTATTTTTAAAAATTCTTCATTTTTATACAGTTTTGCTACCTGTAAAATTTTTGGAGGTAATAAAATTTTATCACAATTTAAGATTCTTGATTTTATTTTGCGTTTTCCTATTAGCTTTTTGGAATGTTCTTCACGTGAATTGGTATAGACCTATTCATTCCTAGATTTTTTTTTTGTAAGGGTCAAAGCTTATTTAATTTGCTTCTTTGAACCATATAATTGATTACTCAAATCAACAGGAATATATATGAATAAATGTGAATATTACAGATCTAAGTAATTTTAAAACTATATAATTAAACAATAGTTTATTACAGATTGGCAATAACACATCAAAACAACTATTTAATTTTTTCACTTAGTAGTGAAGAATTCACAAATGGCAATGGAAACAAGTATTCTACAAACAAGCTCATTGTTCCATTCTCCCCACTCTGAAAACACTGTTGATTAAAGAAGCTTTTYTATGAATCATCTTAGTAAAACTTTAGGTGACATAGTAAACATTTAGGTAAAATTAGTAAAATTAGTAAAATTTAAAAATGGGATCGAAAAYCATTCCAGTAAATGGAAAAGCTAATTCTAAATAAACACAGTCCTACTCTAATTATAAGGCCCAGGTGAGGATATATTACAGGTATCTTGAGATGAGTAGGGCCATGTACATGCCCATACCCACAAAATGATCTGTAAGGATATCTGACCTTAACAAGCATGATAGTAGCTAGAGGAAATAGTGGAAAAATGGAAATGGAAAATCTTCTCTTATATAATGCAGGAATCACCTATAATTCTTCAGTGCTGTAGTATGGCACAAATTGCTTTGGTGTGATTTGCATGAAAAAACCCAACGATAATGAAGTGAAAGATGCCTGCAAACAGTGCTATAATTATCTGGATGGATTTGGGATGTTATGGCAGAATGCATTGGATTTTTCTTTCTGATTCTTTGGAAGGCGGGTTATCTGGTGACTTTTTAACTTTGAAGAAGGRTGCTCCAAATCTTACACTGTCGACAGTCTAAGTGGGCCTGAACTTTTTAGGTTATTATGTTGCAATATTCAAAATAGCTTGTTAAGAATTACATTTTTTTTCTCATAAGATAACTTTTCATCCATCCAAAGATTGGTTAGTGGTATTTTTTCCTGCTCCTCCTCCTCCTTKTCCTTCTCCTCCTCCTTGATCAAGGCACTTTAGTAGCTGAAATAAAATGCATTTAAATTCTTTTCAATTATTAGATGTAAACTTGTCTAGTAAAAATGCTCAAGTGCTTACAGTAGATCTTCCAAGGTAATATAATTTGATTTTGCCTTTTCAAGTGATTCTAACCTATATACTTCAAAACATCTAAATAACCAAATCAAAATTAATAAATTATTATTATATTTTTACATCTATTACAGGACATCACAAAATATGTTCATAGGGTGATATATTTATATCTAACAAACTTTCATGCACCTTTCTTCATCCATTCCTTCTCCTACACATATAGAAGCAATGAAAAATGATAGCATTCAGCCAATTATTACTTTTATTTGAAAGATTTTTATGGTATTATACAAKATTTCTTCAGTAAAATAAGGATGACAAGAATGATGAATTTGGTTTTATTGCTGGTTTTTATGTATGAAACGTTTACTTGAAACATCTGAAGTATCATACTGTGATACTATGTAATAGCTGTTTCTTCATTCCACATTTAAGTTTTGGGTTTTTACAAAAATAMGCTAATGAAATATTGAATGTAGGAAAAAAAGAAAAAAAAATTAGGACGCTAATGACATAGGATCTTGATGGCATAATCTAAAATGGAGGAAATGCTTGTTGAAAAGACAGCCACACTTCTGTGACATTGCCAATATTATTTTAGAAGTGTTTGTATCCACTGCATCTGATACAGAAGAATCCTTTGAATTGTGAAGTCGTTCTTTTTAATATATTACTTCAGTCTATTGGTTTTGACTGTAGCAGGGCCTTCTGAAGTAATTTTAAAGATACCAGGTGGGAGAATAAGCAGGGAGCTCTATATCTGCCTAAATAGGTCAAATGAGAAAAGGAACAGATGAAGGAGTATGATATAATTTCTAAAATGAGCTCTGTAGTCTRAAATATCAGTTTTTCTCTGTACATTTAAGGACACACTGACAAATACTGCCCTGACTCCTCTCTCTTTTAATGCAAAGACATGAATAAGATTACAGAGTATAAAAAAGTAGACAGAATTTGCCTTTTCATTCTGCCACCTTTTWTTTTCCTCCTTCACAAGACCCTCAGTGGCTACATTTGAGCATAATAACATTTCAATAACACTGAAAGTGCATACTTTAAACTAAGGTGCAATTTATGGCACATTTTAGAGAACAGCTACTGAGACCTGGGCACAGTTCCAGTGCTGACACTGCAGTGCAGTTGAAAGATACTGCACTGTCACACGTTGTTTCTTTTCTGGTAGTGATTATTAAAAGATCATCTAAATTCCAGGGAACTTCTTGAAGTGAGGTGCGCTAATAAAATTCTCTATTTAAATAAAATAGATTGAAGTCTTTAAAGGTATGTCTCAGATATTGTTGAATATTTAATGGAATTTAACATTTACTATTTAATGGCATGTAATATTTAATTACATTTGACGATATATTTGCATTCTAAACTGTACCAAATTCATTGYTTTGTGAAGCTTGAAAGTTTATTTATGCTTATGGTAAAACAAAAGCAATTAYAGATAACTTTCTATATAACTCTATATGTTTCTATGTAACTTATTTTAATCTTTCACAATTTGGAATTTTTTACAGCAGTATGAATCTGTGTTTATTTCATTATGTGTGCAAAACTACATATCAGTTAAGGAAAAAAAAACAGGAAAAAATAAATAGTTTATTTGATGTATGTCACTGATATCTATGTAGAGAACAAACACAAGATTAAAAGTTATAAAAACAAGTATCAATACTGATGGGAATCATCATAGGTTTCCTTTTCTCTTTACTGTACCTTGGATGTTTTACTGTATGCGATAAACGTAACATTTTCCTARTTACTGCAGAAAAACTTGTATAGATAGAAAGAGCAATTTATATATGATTCACTGAATTTATGCTATTAATATTCATTACTATTTAGACAATGCCATAATTCATTGATTGTTTCAACTGTCTCAAATACGTTTAATAGAAGAATTGGAAGTGTTCAGAAAAATCATAATCTTCCATAATTTGGAATTAATTTTCCAACATATAAAAATCTTATTGTCCCACCTGRCTCTGCGCTGTGATAAACTATTAAAGGAAGATTATTACCTGTTTGTATATAGAGCTACAGCACCAGTGCCTTGGCCAAAAAAAGTATCCATGGAGATGGAGTTGGCCCTGGCATCAACATCCCCGCAAGGTGCCAAGGAGGACCTCTCATGGCCTCCAGCAGGAWAGAGCTGCCCTTTGCCATGCTGGCACTAAGCACTCACCCAGCTCTGGGGCCAAACTCTCATGGGTACGCACTTAGGAACCTTTCAATAAGATTGGAGGGTTCATCCTGAATATTTCCTATTCTATTCTATTTTATTCTATTCTATTCTATTCTATTCTATTCTATTCTATTCTATTCTATTCTATTCTATTCTATTCTATTCTATTCTATTCTATTCTATTCTATTCTGTTCTATTCTACTGTAAACCTTCACTGGTCATTTTCCTGCATCCTATCACTTGTTACTAGGGACATCAGATACCCACCTCACTACAACCTCCTTTCAGGTAGTCATAGAGAGTGAAAAGGTCTTCCCTCAATCTCCTTTATGCTCCTSCAGAGCCTTCACCAGCTTCCTTGCTCTTCTTTGGACACATCCACATACAATTAAATGTATATTTTTGAACATGCATTATCTCATTTGTTTCCTCACCTGAATCATTCATATACTTCAGAATTCTATGATCAAATCCAATTGTACAATGAGAATGCATTAAGGCATTATATCAGTAAAAATTTAAAATTATCTCACAGTTTTATGTTCGCCAAGGTAGAAGTTTTTTTCCCATTTGTTGTTAAATCAGAGAATGGTTTGGGTTGAAAAAGACATTTTAAAGATCATCCAGTCCAAGCTTCTGGCATGAAAAGTACTAGATCAAGGTGCTCAACACCCTGTCCTATATGGCCTTGAACACTTCCAGGGGTGGATCATCCACAACTTCTCTGGGCAACCTATTCCAATGTCTCACCAAAATCATAAAAAACTTCTTCCTTACGTTTAATATAAACGTACCCTCTTCAAGATTAACACCATTACCCTTTTTTCTGTCACTACARTCTTTTTTTTTATAATTCCCTATGTTTCTAATAAGTGCTCTTTAAAGTCTGAAAGAGATCTGTCTCCTCTAGCTGACACAACCCCAACTGTCTCAACCTGGCTTTTGTTCAACTTCATTAGGTTTCTCTCCACCCAACTCTCCAGCCTTTCAAACTCCTGCTGAACAGCMSCACAGCCTTCAGGTGTATCATCTACTCCCCCAAGTTTTGAATTGTTAGCTGTGCTCTATCTGTAGGTCCAGGTTGCTGATAAACAAGTTGAATAAGACTGGACACAGTACTGATCTCTGGGGAACACCACAGACTATAGGCCTCCAATTCTTCTCCACTGGTTGATCCACCCCACTGTCTATTCATCTAACCCACAATTCCTGAAGTTGCCYAGGAGGATGTTATGGGAGAGAGTAAAAAAGCCTTACTGAAATCAAAGTGGATGACATCCACTCCCTCATTAACCCAGACTGCCATGCCATATCATACAGTCAGGTAAAATTTCCTCTCAGTAAATCCATGCAGACTACTCCCAATGACCTTCTTCTCTTTTATATGCTTGGTAGTGACCTCCAGAATGATGTGTTCCATCACCTTTCCAGGGATGGAAGTCATACTGTCTGGCAAGTTTTCCAGGCCCTCCTCTTTTCCCTTTTTGAAGAGGGGAGTAAAATTTTCTTTCCTCCAGCCATCAAGCATTTCTCATCATGTTCTCCATTATTTTCGGGGATGAAGAGTGGCTTAGCAACACCTGCCAGCTCCCTCAGACCCATGAGTGCATCCCATCAGGGCTCAAGGATTTATAGACGTTGAATCTCCCTAGCCTATCTCTAACCACAAAGAAGTCTTCRTTTCTTCAGCCTTCCTCTCTTAGCCTCAGTGTCTGTGATTCCTGAAGGCCGGCCTCAGCRGCAAAGACTGAAGCAAATAAAGCATTAAGTAATTATGCTTTCTCTTTTTCTTCCATCACCAGAGTGTGACCTCCTTGGCTTTCTGGGGTGAAAATGCACATTGCTGTCTCATATCCAACTTTTCATCCACAGATATCCCCAAATCCTCCTTGGCAGGGTGCCTTTCAATCTGTTCATCCCCCAATCTGTATTGATATAAGGGACTGCCTCAATTTAAGTGCAAGACCTTGTAGTTGATGTTGTTGAAATTCTTGAGATTAAAATAAATTTATAAAAGAACAGGAACATTAGGGAGTTTTTTGTTACTTTTCTAGTTATATTTCACATTTTTAAAAAATCCTATGTAGAGCACAGACTTTACTGACATTTGCGTACTTTAAGACTTTATGACACCATACAATCGCTTTCATGGACTTGGTTATGATGCATAGTTTCCTAATACAAAGCTCCAGTGAGATGTTTGAATTGCATGCTATTCTAAGGTMAATAAATAGTTAATCTAACAGCTCCATCATTGCTGCTATGGTCAGTCAGTRGCATCATTAGAAAGCAAGAATCAAACTGCTGGAAATATTCCAACACAATAGTGTTGGACGGTATCCACAAAGACTTTTCCAAAAGACATTAGTTACTCCATCTCTGCCTGGACTGGCGGTGATCCAGATAATGTCCTATACTTTGCATGGTGCTGCCCAGTGACTCACTGTGTATTATCTATGCCCCACTGCATCATGGATTGTCCTTGGCATCTGATAGCAATCAACTGGAAATCTCATCATGATTCTGTTACAGATTCTTGTGCCATTTTAATGTTTTTAGCTACTTAAGAGGGTTTGCTTAAGACTATATTTTTATCACAAGCAGATTCAGAGAGGGATTCCATGACTCTCAATATTTTCTGCAGATCATGATTTGGGTAATGAAAGAGATTTCTCAAAATTTAAAATTCTAATACATCAATCACTCACCACCTGAATAACAAGAAATAGTACCAGAGAAAGTTTTAAAGAGAAGAAGTAGAGATAACTTTGAAGACGATTAAAGTAGACCCAATTATATTCATGAAATGAGATAGAGTTTGACTGTTCGCAGGAAAGTACTGAAATCCCGAACCAATTCTTATTTTAAGAATTTTGTGAGCTTTATTGCACACCCTTTACTTGGATGATAGAACAATTGGCAGATAGATCTTAAATTTTTTTTTTTCACTTATTTAGGAAATTTTTTGTCATAAAGAATTTTTAAGCAAATGATGACTCAGGAATAAAAGTTACATATTTAAACTGATGAACTTTATGCCAATCAGCATAATAGCCCTTTTACTGGAACTGCATCAGAAGTAAGTGGCTCTCATGATTCTCTCTGAACTAAATCCAAGAACAAATTCATTTTCTGTTGTGTTCCAAAAAATCTGTCCCTCTGCAGAGTAAAGTACAGTGTGTAAAATTGCATAGTGGAGTTTTGCACATTTTTTTTTCCTCATATAGTGATTTAGAAAATTGATTTTTTTTTTTCTTCATTCCCTCTTCTTATCTCCTATGTTGACTTTAATTTCTCAAGTTGTACTGTGTTTTTCAAATTACAGRTCAAAGGATTCTGTGATCATTGGAAAGAGCAACATATTTCACAGGCTTCCCTAATTTTCTTGTTCTCATAGGTTATATATACTTTAATTTAAGTACCATTTTCACCAATGCAATGAAATAGCTTGCAATTATTTTAAARATCAAGACTTAGTGTATAGGTACTAATTAACTTTCTTTTTTTATTAAATGCATAAAATGTTTAAATATATTATAATTTTTTTACAATGCATTTTGATGAAAGCAAAGGTAATATTGTTATGATCAGCTGCAGTGTATGAATTCAAATTTAGGTAAAATGAACTCACCAGCCAGCTTAGAAAATGGAAAAAGAATCAACTAAATTTCTAGATGACAAGAAATTGAGTGCAATCCTTTGAAGTATATTATATCTTCTTGACTTTCATTTCAAGACACMGGTAATTTTTTACATCTGCACTTGTTTAATGTGGCTACACAAATATGCAAATGATGTCTACAAACATACTTTTAAACAATCTGGCTCTGACAGAATCAAAAGAATGCTCTGATAACTCATTTTAGAGCTTTATGCTTTGTTAATCAATCTGACTCTGTAAACAAAAATATAGATTTTAGCTCTTAACATACGTATTTTGTTGGACTAAAATATTTAAAAGTATAGGTGAGAAGTATTAGCAAATCCATGTTATGGCTTAATAAGSTAATTATTAGTGTGGTACTTATATGATTCTTCTTGGTGATCACATTGATTAAACTCTTTTAACAATTCTGTGTTTGGTTGTTTTTCTTTATAAACTGCAAGAATGAGCATTTCACTTGGTTCAAAAAAAATAGACTCATAAAATCTTTGACTTTTTTTTGCTCAATTAAAAGGAGACATTTTAGTCTTTGAATAAAATACAGCTTTTGTTAAGAGCTGAGGTAAACAGCAAGCTGAATTCAGATATTCTTTTAATTTAATCAGAAATTGTTTTCAGCAATAAAAGATAAATTAGTACTTGGATCAAATAAATTTTGGTGTTGATTTTGCACAGACACTCTTTTCAAAATTTATGGCCAAAAAATAGTACTGAGGGGAAAGTCCTGTCTTTTGCCTTTTTTAGTTTTCATCATATTAAAAAAATCTTGTCTATGTTAATGGAATATAAAATTAAATAATTCCACAAGTTTGCTTTASATCAGTTTCAGCTTGCTTTGCTTATATACAAATGCAGAATTTCTATGATCCCATGCACAATCTTCATCCCAAGTAACATCTGCTGAAAACATGGAATGAAGATTGYTGTAGTTGCACAGCCTTAGTCAGGATTTTTTCTAAATATTTAATTAGCTATGAAAGTAGATTTCTYCCCTGAAGATTCTGCTGTTTTCCTAGACAGGACAAATTACTGCTTGTCCTGGATATTGAGCACTGTTCTTACTTTCCTGACTCGAGCAATGTTGTCTCTCCATTTACACATTTGCCTGTTGAACTGTCCATTTTATGGTATTTAGAGAAACTTGCACAAGGATAATTTCAGCCCCTGGATAAAATTATGAAAGATCTTAGCAGTATCTGAAGGGCTAGAAAGTGTCTGAAAATACATCATGGTAAATTGGGTTTGACCAATCTGATACTTTCCTATGAAGTAGCAATTTGTAACATAAAAATGTGAAACAGTAGAGCTGTGGATGTCATCTACATCATCTTGATTTTAGCAAGGTGTTAAACTGATAAGATATAGACTGACAATAGGTGAAAAATTKGCTCAACTGCCAGACTTAAAAAGAGATATTGTGAGTAAGGAGAAAAACTAAGGAAGAAAAATTCTCGAACGTGTCATAAAMTGAAAAAGATGTTCACATTTAAGAGGCTCAAGGGAAAAAAAGAGAACCCACTGTGACTGTCAAATTCATAGGACTGTGTAAGAATTCTGCACACAAAAGAAGGAAAAAAATTTGGTGAGATTAGTTAATAGAATTTAGCATCACTATTCATATGAGGGTTCTTTCTGACACTAGTTTCTTGCTGCTATCATTACAATTTCAYTATAAATAAACATGAACAGGACAAAATATCTGTTTAGCTACTTAAAACCCTTTTTCTATACTTTAGGTAAGAAGTGAATTTTATTTGTACTACTATAATTGCATAGTTTCAAAATAAGGGTTATTAGACTAGCTACACTTTCTGATGAAAATATTTAGAAGACTACATTTGGCCAGATATATTAACAAGTTGTGTATTTTTTTAACTTATAAGTTAAATTTGTAGTTGAAACAAGAACATGATGGATTGTGGTTTTATCATCCCTGGAATGTGCACCAATGTGGTTATGGAATCATAGAATAATTTATGTTGGAAAAGGTCTGTAAGATAATTGAGTTGTAGACTAGCTGTAAACTAGCACTGCCAAGTTCACCACCAGAGTAGTTTTATGGCACTTGGGGGCATGTTCCTGTCTTTTAAATACCTCTAGTGATGGTGACTCAGCCAMCTCCCTAGGCAGTCTGTTTTGATGCTTGGCAACCCCTGTGGTGGAGAAATTTTTCCTAATATCCCATCTAAACTTCCCTTGGTGCAACTTGAGGCCATCTCCTCTTGTCCTTTCGCTTGTTGGAGAACTGTCCAAACCCATGTAGCTGTAGAGGGCAGTAAGGTGGCCACTTTTCTCCAGTCTTGACAACCCCAGCCCCCTCTGCTTCTCCTGACAGGACCTGTGCTTTAGCTTTTTCATGTGCTTTAGCTTTTTCATCAGACTCATTGCTGTTGCTATTACACCAGTCTTTTTCACTTTGGTACATCCTTAGGATCTCTAAGCTATTTGCAACGCTCTTTCAGGACATGTGCTTAACTTTCTGAGGTCTGAGAATTTTATTTATGGAAGGACTGTTCCAGTGTTCTCAGCATGTTAGGGAAAGAATTCACTTAGGTTGCTGTTASCAACATGCGCTCTTGCCTTTTAAATACATAGTTATTTCTAAAGTCTGTAAACAGCATAAAAACTAGGCCTTCTGTCAGTCACTAAAACCAATGTATCTCACTGCTTTTATATTCATTTTGTTTAAATCTAGACCTGATGTGCAGATTAATTGACAGTACCTGGTCTAACATGAATTTTCAACTTTGATTATAAAAGAGAAATTGAAAGATGTTCAAGGTACTACTGTTCTAAGCAATATGTGATATAGTAGCTGAAAAATTCCCTTGCAAATCTTTAATATATTTAGAAACTGTCTTACTGTTTTAAAGATTCCCAGACCTCTAATAGCAAGAAAAATAATAGTTTTATAGGTATAAATTATTTTACTTTCTCACATCTCCCTATGCTTCACGTATTAAAAGCATTATGCACATTATGACATAAATGCTGAAGTATYTAGATGACAAGACTGCAGATACTGTCACACTGTATATGTTAAACAGTTATTTGGTGAAGGGCAAACATCCATGCTAGAGACACAATGGAAGAGATACTGTTAATTCAGAGAGATATATTGTTATTTCAACCAACATGAAGTCTTGGATTTTAAGGCTAAATCTAATACTGYATCTGAAATATTCTCAGCAACTGGTTAATCTTTTTTTAAAAATATTTTAGTTTTTAGTGAAATCTCTTCCTTTGTTCTTTTCACCAAACATGCCTTTAAATGACCCCTTTGCTGAGGTCTGGGTAATTTAATTCTCCTCAATTATCACAGGTATATGATTTTCACAATGAACTGCTTCATGTATACCTTGAGAACTGCAGATTCTAACCTTTGAGGCTTTCTAGTCAGGATATGGCAAAGTTACCCATAATTACTTATTTTCAGTGGCAGTGAGTTGTGTCATTCCATTCATTAGATATCTTGCCTTTCTSTAGAGAAGGCAAAACTTATTCAGAACTCTAAGATATAAATAAAGAAAAGCATAAAGAAGTAGGGGCAAAAACAACAACTATATATATTCTTGTAAATAACTTATCCAAATTTCAAGTTGCTAAAAATAATTTCAAAGATGGTAAAATATTATTTAATGCACTTGAGGAAATTCCTCTACATGCTGCAGCTAACATTGTAGTTTCTTGTTTTTCAGATCAATTTTTCTGAGACTGTAGAAGTATTGCTGTTAATGTTTTGAGAAAAAAAAAATCTTTTGAATAAAATTTGAGAACATATATTCTTGTCCTTTAATTCTTTTTGATATGAATGAAATATCAGCATTTACAAGGAATCACTGATTATTAAAACATGCAGTAGACTTAAAGGTCATATTTACACTTTTATAAGGTTAAAATTCTAGAAAACAGCATACCTACAATAATGAAAACATTTACATGGAATTCATAAAGTATGCCATAAAAGATTTTATTTACTATTTTACAAAAGCAGTGAGTGTTGGCATACTAACATTGCCATGGTGAGTACACTTYAGTCATGTAAAATGAGATATTAATCAGTAATATAGTCAAAGTACTTCCCAGCTGAAGATACTTGCTGTGGTAAATTCATTGTTATGAAAAAAATAACCTTTGTAGAAGGCCAATGTGAAATATTCTTTGAGTGTTCCTTCAAGAGAATGTTCTGATATTTTTAGAATTCRTCCTATGGTACAGAATATAACAGCTTAAAACTAAACAAAAAAACAAATTAAAAACCAAAACMAAAACAAAAAAGCAACAACAAAACAATCCAGACCTGCCCCCAACTACTCTGATGTATCTTTTTTATTGAAATCTCTGAAAGCATTTGGGCACAACTTTATCTTTCTAAGGTGAGGCACATTTGGGTTAATCAAATCAYCAGCCTTTCTTGAATGGGAAATACTCTTTTACCAAAAGAAAAATGTAGAAATGAGAATTTAAACAGGGAAGCTAAAAAAATTCAGCTTTACTTAACTTTTARACAGTTCTGATGGCATTCACAGGTTAATCTAGTCCTTTGTGTCTTTTTGCAGTCTCTCTCCCAGGTCAGAAGTTAGAAAGAATGTTGTTAAAAGCAACATTTTTAGAAGGAAAATTGGTTTGAAAWAACATGTGTATAACCTGCAAATCGGCTTGAATAATTATGCTTTTTTCTTGAATCAGAAGGGAACTTATTTTGAAGTTCTTGCTGGACTAAAATCAGAAGCCAACATAACAGCCTTGTCCAGTTACTGATTCAACTAAAAACTGACATCTCCTGGCAAGATCTGAATCAGCATGAGGTCTCAGGGTTTAYTACAGCCTGCAGGGCAGCCTCATGTTCCACCTGCCTTTTCATCCAGTCATCATTCTCTCTGTTTTACTGTTAGATTTGCCATCATGTGCAGTGCTATTCTTCTCTTTCTTTACCTTACCCTGGTATTGTATTGSTTTTGTTTCTAAGATATTTAAGTTAAAGATTCCAAGTGAGTTGTTATCCTTCCTCAGTGGACAGCTAGTTCTGTTTCCAGCAGAAGATCTGCAAATGCCTGATCAATCCAAGGTCTGTCCTAGCCGTGCACATCACTGTGTGTATTCATGCATTGCCACATTCATGTGCTGTGCAAAATGCAGAGTGTGAAAAGAGATTTGCCCCCTCACCCCCCAAGCCCCATAGTTTTGTTGATCACTACTATGCTATAGATAGACATGTGGCACTATAGTTTAGCATTGTTTATATTCTAAAATATTGTGTGCTGGATTTAGGAAACTGGAAAGATGTTGGAATATTGTTTTGAAAAGTATTGAGTTCTTGTACTCAAGCACAGATGACCCCCACATAGGCTTAACAAAGCAATTAAAAGAAATTATGTTGATGTGAATTAGAACTTAGCCAGGCCAGCTTCAATCAGAATTACCTTAAAGCAGCACTGAAATGAAAACAAATCTCTAAAAATCACAAAAAGGTGGGAGGAAGTCTCCTGGAGAAAATCACCTTTAATAGAAGTCTCTTGTTTGTATTAGTGAGTCATCAAGGTAACTGCTTTTGAATGTTTAGGGCATACTAGAAAATATAAACTGGCTGTTCACTTAATAAGGATGTGGGCATCTGAACCTAATTTCAAGTCCAAAGAAAGATATCAGTCTTATTTTGTAGAATTCTSAACTTCCAAATTCATTAGGCAGTTCTTTTAGATTTCTAGTTTCCAAGGTTACTATGCACCATGTGTTTCCTGAGTACCTTGCTCTTCAGACTACATTTATATTACAAATCAGGTTTAGACAGACAGCTGCCTAAATTCTATCTCAAAAAAGTAAAAACAAACAAACAAACAAGCAAACAAAAATCCCACTGGAAAACCAACCAACAAATTAGAAAATTTCGTAACCATAGTAAACCACAAGTTTTAATTAGGTATTTCTTATAGTTTTGATGAAAGTGTAACCATAAAGTCAAGCAAATAGGTAGGTGCAAATAAGATATCATCGACATATACATCCATTCCAGGGAATTTTTTTACTTGTCTGCCTACATTACACCAACCTTCTAAACAAGGATATGCATCTTTATTTATWTTTGGTGAAACAAGTGCAGATAAATTGAAGATGTCTGTCTTTGCAGTTAAACCTAGGACTTTGATACTGTACTGACATATGCCTGGTGTTGTGTCATTAGTCTGGTTGGTATAGGCTGGCAAAGATACTTTCAATGTGTATTTTTTTTATTATCTATTCCCTTAATGCCTCTTCCTTTTCCTCCTTTAGTTTACCTCATTCCATTCCAGCTGTGAAATTTCATTTGTTACCTTTTAAATGCACATTGTATTAAATTAGCTTATTGCAGGTACCCATAAAAAAGAAAAAAATAATTCTTACAGTGAATTTGGAGATAATTTTCTGGGTGACTCACAATACATATAAGAACGAAAAAGGGCGCAAGAAACTTTGTTTAGTTCAACAGCTATTTTCATTGGAAAATTTCTTTTAATTTAATTATCTTTTCTTTTGATTWTCCTGATTGTCTTTGACCTTTTCTTCTTAAATTTTCTTTTGAGCTGTTATCATTCACTTTTATAGCTGCTAAATTGTATTGTGCAAATCAAGGGCATTTTATTTTTAATGCAGCTGTCTCACAGARTGATATCAAGGATATTATAATGTAATAAAAGTTGGGATACCACCAGGATTAAAGCTGATTATTATGTCATTTTTGCATAAATAACTGGATATTTACTAAAAGAAATAGAAGACTGAAAGTCACCACTCTTAAAATAAAATTCGAATAGCTGCAAAAATGGTTTTCACTGAAATCATTCAAACACAAGAAATTAGTAACTTTCTGAAGAACCTGAGTTTTTGTTGAAAGACAAGTAATAGCACCACATGAAAACCTGTTGTGAAATTTGTRGCCTGATTTAACCAAAGGCAAATCTAGGATTGCTGAACAAAGTTAGGAAGCTGAATCCTCAGMAGACAATCCTTATGGTGTGAGATCTCCTTGAAGGGAAAGGCAAGAAATAACAAAAAAGCAGAAAACATGAACATTACTTTTATACCCATGTCCTTTTTGCTGTCTCCAATCTCCAGCTCACACAGTGTAAAAATAGTAAAGATTTGTACAAACTCTAAACAAACACATTGACAGAGTCTACAGGAAATTACTTTTGACAAAGCTTTACTCCCATCAGGAAAATTAGTAGTTTACAAGGGTTCATTGATAATTATTGCTGTATGTCTCTTGCATTTTCTAGATTAAGAAGCATGACAACAACAAAAACAGGAAAAAAGGCTCAGAGCCCAATTGTCAGAGCCTGGAGCACTCAGCTCTCACCAGGTACAAACACTACATAACTTATTGGTGTGAGCAGTGTTGAAAATCTGCCCTGAARAATTTGCAGTCCCAGATCACTAAAGACTAGTTCAAACTTAGGTGAAATACCACTCAATCATTCGAAAAATCAAATTACATGTGATATTAAGCCTGATGAAGAGGAACTTCGAGAACAGTTCCAGAAATTAAAACCTACAATAAACACCATCAAAAAGCAATCAATAAAATCTCACCATGGCCATCTTAATCCATAATAAAAAAAAGAAAAAACCTACAAGTCAAGTGTAGGAAGGGAAATCAAGCGGTACATAATAGAAATATTTTTTCACTGGATAGTTTTTAATTACTATGATGGTATTTAATTTTTTTTATTTTCTTGTAACGTCCCTTGATTTTCTTCCTTCTGTCTAACTCAGTATGATGAAAATTAAGAACCACTCCTTTTCTTTCTCTTATTCCTTTAGCAGTTGTTTTGCTTATGGACATAAAATGGTCTAAATAGATGTCTGACTTAGGACTATGAAAGGACATTCACCATCCAACATCTTACTCTTTCTTTTTGGTAATTATTATATACATTCCCTATTCTCCTTATTCTTACTGAAGCCCAGGGACTTGGACTGGAGTCCAGTGACATGAAAAGTCTTATTAATTCCAATGTTGTTCAATTAAACTCTGATTACTGTACCTTTGTGGATTCAACAACTTTCTTGTCCTTATTTCATCATTTCCCTCCACTCCTTTATTGCCACATTGCTATATGTGACTATGTCAGTGAAATTGTTGTCCACTGTGGAATATTTTCCTCAAGAGATGATTAATTTCCCTCAAGAGGGAATTATTATTTTTTTCTGAAAGTATAAGCTAAAGCTTTTTTAATACTCCAAGTAAAAATTTCTATTTCAGAAGTGAAGTTTAATGTTAAACCAAAATACACTTTTCAGCAGAAGCAAGGGTTCTTCACAGGTGTGGTTTTACCAGCAAAATTAAATTTTTTTGCTCATGGGATACTGGTTTATCCAGCTTTTCTATGTAGAAAATGCCTAACTAAATTGATCATWTGCTAAGTAATATCAATCAAAGGTCAGATGCATGCTGACTTAAATTATCATGAGAAAGACAATCAAAATAATGTAGTTGCTCTTTTTTTTTTCTAGGAAAATAAGGAAGCATAAGTTTCTAAAGTAAGTGAATGGTAAATGCAGGATTTAATTTAATTTAGTCTGTGAAAGAAGTGGCAAATTTCATTTTCTGCTCTCATCTCTGAGTACTTAACCAGTTCCTGTACAATAGTACCGGGTTCTGAAAACACATTACCAACTCAGTTGGTGGTTGATCCTTGTTAACTTATATCACTCAATTAGTGTRACTAACATATGAGGTTTCCAGAGAGTTACTGATATTTCCACTTGTTTTCTGATGGGACTTAGAGTATTTCCTGCACATTTACATTGCTCCCTCTCAATACCTAAAGTCTCTTACTGATTTAATCCAACTTAAACTCTGAAGAATTTTTCCAATAGGATAGAAACTGTCTTATGTTCTGTCTTGTGTTCTTATTTTGTGATTAGTTTTATTTTTGACAATGGTTTGAAGTAAACTTTTGGATGGATCATTAACCTAAGAATCCTATTCAAATATTCCAGATAAGCAAAAAGAACATTTCCTAATGAAACAGGCAATTTGTTGTAGAAAAAAAAATCATTCTACTAAATATTACCTTTCAAAGAAGTAAATAAAGATGACTTTGTAAGTTTAGGTTCCTATTTCTCCCACAAGGACATGGAAACTGGCCACTTCTGACAGTTTCWAAGTTTTTCTTAAGACTATATCCAGATCAATTCTGAAAATGTGTGGGGACGGACAAGACAAGGGCCAGAAGCTAGAATTATTAAATATGATCATTGGGCAAGTGCAATGGGTAGTAAAAACTTTGCATCATAAAAATTTCATATTCATTATTGCAGTCTATAACAAAAGCAACCTGCCTTATTTCTGCTGTTATATTTTTTAAAAAATATGATTGCTTTCTTTTTGCTTTTTAATTTTATTTAGAAGGCAAATAAACTTGGCCTCATTCGTTTAGATTATTTTTATCTTCCCCAAAACTGAACAATTTTGCATGTTACAGAAAAAAATGAAATTATAAATATTTTTTGTTATCTCCTGCTGAGTACCATTTCCTGTATTACTGGATTTCTGAATATTTGAGTGATACTCTACTACTATGCAGGAAATCTGCTGTCACAATTATTTTGGACTGACTTTCAGTAACTGGTTTCTAATTCTGTTAAAATAACCAATGTTAATCCTTTGGCATCTTCTCAAATGATCTGTGTGATTTTGTCCAAAAATCCACTCTATTTAAGCTTGTTACATTGCTCAGCACATTAATTTAAAATATTCTATCTTAGTATTATTTAATGTGTTATAAAATTTTGTCAGGAAAAGACTAGGAAGATAATATATTAGGATTTTAATTCCATACAGAATATTAAGGATTGAAACAAAACTTTTCCATACTACTGTGCTTGCTATAAATATTCCATGAATACCCAATATAGGAGTACTACCCATTCCAACTTCTCCCAGGGAAAGTGTAAGAGTTCACTGTGTGGATGAATTAAAGAAAAAAAACCAAAACAATATAAATTAAAGTCCAACCCAATGTAATTCCTAAAGAGCTTTGCCTCAAGCAACTAGCTCTCCCAAGTCGTGGTTAGTACTTTAATCCTCGGGAAAAGCACTTGGCAGACTTTCTTAAATATTTCTAACTAACATTAGGAACTGTTTCACAATATATCCATGCAGAAATAAGAAAATAATTTACTCCTTAGAAATGAAAATTTTTATATTTTATATTAAAAATGAAAACAGAAAAAATTAATAATGTTATGATTAACATTTATTTCATGTCTAGAGTAGAAGACAATTAGTAAGAATAATATAGTGGTGACACTGGTGATATAAATGAAGGGGTTTATTCAAAAGCAAATATCAACACTCTTGAAAATTTCATTTTGGCACCAATGTAAGTGATTCTCTGGACTTGTTTCCATAATTAACATTATCAATTTTTTCAGAATCTTAAAGCAATTTCAATTAAATACTATATTTCAAACCTCTTTCTATTTTCATTTCTGCTTCTTGGCATTGYAGGCCAAATATAATTCTATTTCTTAGAAAATTCCAGTGACAAGTTACCTGTGAGAGCTACTAGCTTCTTCTTCAGCTCAGAAAGGGACTGAGAAACAGCTAATACAATCTCAATATCCACTTTATATAGAGAAATTTAACTTTCAGCATGTGTATTGAATATTTCTGTCATCCTCCAACAATTTTCCAGGAAGTCTATTGATATTATCCAATAGATAGTTTTATTATTTTATATTCTAAAATTTTCTTTGTCTAGTAATATTGAGMTTTGGGTACAAAGATTTTCAGACAAAATACTTGTCTTTCTGATTCTAAGGAGAATATATTTAGTTCGAGTGATTTCTYGTTCAAATTCATTGTGCTAGCTGAGAGATAACCCATTATAAATGACTCCAAGTCTGTCTTCTTAACCAGACTCAGGTAAAGTGAAAAACATCTCAGACAATACTGGGTTTGAGGTAGAGGTAGCAGTAGGAGTTTAGTCATGCATTTTTAAAAAATGAACTGATTTAAATATTCACCAAATCTCATTTGAGATGCAGAATTTATTCTAATCTTGTTTCAGTGCAATTATTGCATATGCTTCAAATCAGCAGCATATTTTTGCTTCTACCCCATGCTGATTATCCATTTCTGTATTTGTTTTCTCATTGGACTGGAAAACTTGTTTGATTGTTGCCCTATTAATCCTAGCATTTTTAAACCCTGAAACTTTTGAATGTCTGCCAAATTGAAGCTCTGTTCTCCTGATGCTTTTTGCCAGCAGAAAAAAGAAAAGATCTAATCTTTCTCAAAGCTGGATTGAGAATGTAGACTCACAAAAATTAAAGATGACAAACCAGAAGGGGGTTTTCTTTGAACAGTGTTGATGAGACCCATGGTACAGGACTCAGAAGGTGAATCACTCTATTCTCTCATTTATTAAAACAAGCCAATTCAAAATAGATATTGTATGCTATACCATGTAGACTCATGTCATCCTCCATTTGGATTTGATACCATATTATTCTCATCTAAATTCACCAATCAGCAACACATACTTGTACACATACATGTTTTACCTATGCATGCATGTCTTTCCCCAATGACTAAAACTGAGACAATCTAAATTTAGCTGACTGCTTAACTGAATGCACTATTCTAAAAAGAGTAAACATCTATAACACAGGCAGAAAAACAAAGTCAACTGAAAAAAAATTTGTAGGATTGTACTTGCTAAAAAAGTAATATTTAAGAGCAAATTGCTATGAATCACAAAGATGTTGAATCTCTTGTGAGAATTGGAGAGGTTTTTATTTCATCTTTCAGAAACAGTGTGGGATTTTTTTTYCTGCTTGTTGATTTAGTCATTTCCTCTAAAACACTAAATGAAATTTTCACAATCAAAGTTTTATAATGTGGAAACTGAAAAGASGTAATTATACTTTTCAATCATGCTATTCAATTATTATTACCCAAAGTAATAATAATATAACTTAGAGCAGAATTTAGTAATGAAATTCCATGGCTGTAAGTAATATATATGTTTTTTTTATGGAGTTGAATAGATTTTACCTTACATTTTCTGAAAACACTACTTTTAAAAACAGATGCAAGATGACCATTAGAAGTTCATATCAACAAAACCTGTACACATGTATGTATGTGTGTAGTATTATTATTATTATTATTATTACTACTACTACTACTAATAATAATAATAATAATGATAATAAAAATAATACAAAGTAATACTTAATAAGTGGTCCCATAAATAAAAGTGCATGCTGTAAAATATTAGAATAGGATAAATGAAATCAGCATGTTCCTTTTGGTTGTTTTTTTTTTCCTTGAGTCATTAGCCAAACATTGCTATTAATTTCCCCAACTGAAAATGTTGATGACAAAAAGGTTGGATTTTCTGCTTCTGAGCTACACAGGTAAATTTAAATGCCAAAAATGTCCTTTATATAGAGTATTATTTTATTTTTCCCATGACTGGATCAGAGCTGTGATTATAGACTGGAAGATTCAAAGGCAGGTATTCAAAAATCCAACCTCGGGGCAACCAGTAGCCTTTCACTGTCAGAAAACTAGCAGACAGGTTATCAGAAAAGAAAAGAATGTTAAGAATGGAAACAAAATAAAAAGTTTTATATATTTTTCTTTATATGCATAAGTAAACAAGAAGATATTKATTTGTAACAATTCTAGGAAGAAACTTCTTGTATCCATAGCTTTGTTAGTGCAATAATAGATGCTGCAGGATCTCAACAATAATACAATTTTTAAAAGTTGTTATTGGAAACTTTTTTTATTAATTTTATTTCTTTCAACAATTAGAACAGATCTACTTTCAGAATGTTCTATTTTTWGATGTTCTCAGAAGTATACAGCAATAAATGCTTAGAGAGTGTAGGTTTAGCTTTGTGGGGACGTTTTGTAATCAATGATCATAAAAGACAAATAGTGATCCACTTTAGGAAAGCTCTTACTTCCATGACACTACTGACTGTGCTTTTTATAYGTCTTGATATTTCATAACATAATTACATCAAATTATCTACACAACTAAACTACATCATTTATTACATAGAATTAAGAACATATCAAAAACATAACTGTAAAATGATAAACACAAAATCATGCTGCATATTAATTGCATATTGAAATACTTCTAACTTCACCCCRATCGTTTTGTCAGGGACTGAAGTAATCCTTAGACTGATACTTTCAAAGAAATGATCCCACAGAATTTAATAGATAAATTAGTTCTACAGGGGCCAGAAGCAGAATGTCAGTTTACCCTCCAGTGCAGGGCTGAGGTTTYACTGGGATAGCACTGATGGGTGGGGATCAGGATCAGTCCCACTGCAGGGAACTGGGGTCAGACATAGCTTTGGAATGTCCAAGTTGGACTGTGGAGATAAGGATGGGTTTGGACATCAGTCCATAAGTCACTTTACTCCCTCTTAAACACTTCTGAAATGCAACCATCCCTTGTGGTGCTTGGTAGTTTTTGTGAGATTGTACCATRTTTGTTATGCCCACAGGTCTCCCTTATCATCTGCAGAATTTTCTCAGAGTCTCTTCCATTAGCTAAACCTCAGACAAGGATATAAACATAATGCTATATTATCTTATGTTAGTATGGTGCATTTGTCTAACAAATATTATAGCAAAAAGCAAGTGTCAAAGGTTGCCTTTTCAAGTTCTAAAAATACCTCTGTCTTATTTTATTTTTCCTATACAATTTCTGTTTGGAAATACATTCAAGTTAGTCGTATTCTCATACCTATACCAAGTCCTAATATTTTGCAAAACCTCTATGATGCCTTTTGAAATGTGACAAATATAGGGATAATGTACCATCCACAGAGATACTTTTATGTTTACACTAATGTGCATTTAACTAGTTGAATAAGTGCCAAACTATTCTAACTATTTCAGCGAAGTATTTCAGCGAAGTATTTCAGTGAAGTATTTCAGTAGAGTATTTCAGTAAAGGTATCTATGTTATGATTCTACAGATCCACGCTTTCTGCTTCTGTTACTACACAGAAAAAGCCAAAACTTGAAATCTATGATCAGCTCATCCCAGCTGCTGCCCACATCCTAAGCAATAAAAGGAGTTCCATGTATCAAATACCTGCTTTGGCTACAAATACCTCTGCCCCTGTATTACTTCACAGACTCAACTCAAATTGGCATTTTGATACTACAGCAGAGTCGAATTCTTCCTTTCCAATAATGCCATTTTGACCTTAAAGGACTTATATTGTCCAATAAAGGACAATATAAGTCCTTTAAGGTCAAAATGGCATTATTTTTCAGTATTTAGAATCCTGGAATTGGCTCAGCCTGCCAAGATGTATTTAATTTATTTTCTATTTGATTGCTAAGTGCAAAGAGACATTAAACCCCTAGATCCAAATAGAGGAGTACTTTCTGGCAAAGAGATGAAAACAACTGCTTTTATGTGCATTATTTCATAAAATGRGGACAGGCCTCAAGGTGCAGAGGACATTTAAACTAGAAGTCCTCAGTAGACAACTCTGGATTTTCCAGAAAGTATGAAAAAAAAGATTAAACTGAAGACAGACTGCTTAAATTTAAATAGTTTCTGCCAGATTATTAAAAGTAGGACAGAATGAGGTAGGTGAAAAAGTACATTTGCACCCTGTGCCTTCTCTACTGTTCTTCTGAGAAGTAAACAACAGACTTCTTGTTTAGACTGTCATAGATACACAGTAATAGTATATTACTTTTCTGTTTAGTACTGAAGGATGATAAAGCTTCCATAGTATTAATTTCTGGGATGGTTTAAGCTCATGAATGCTCTCAGGAATATAGTGATCCCTAAGAGCATGTAAAAGATGAGTTTTATGATTTTGAACTATAGTCAAATAAGAAATATGAAAGTTTAAAATTTTATCAATAAAGCATTGCTTGACAGTTTAGTGTTAGCATGGGTACCRATAGCAATTCCACCTATACATGATTTCAAACATGCTCTTTTCCTTTCATTTCATTTTCAGTTAGGAGCTGGATTGTATGGATCATTTTATATCTAGGAGCAAGTCCAGAAATAGTCTGAGGTGTGTAAAAGGAGGGGATTTTCTACCTGTGAGCAAATGTGTCATTATAAAACAAAATACAAAAATATTAACAATCTCGGACAAAGATAAAGGAGCTGACTACTGTCTTCTTGATATGAGTACTTKGAAGGAGACATTCCTAACTTTTGGGTATTCAGAAAATTGCTTTGACCTGAAAAATAATCAATTTATATCAGCCTTCTATTGTCAGCTCACTGTTCACCCTGCTATGTATGCTGAGATGGGTACTGCTCTTCTGAGGGTAGGCAGTAGTTGACAATTATTTCAATCCTGGTTTRAAATGCAGTTCCCCATATGCACAGAATAGAAGATCTTTAGATTCATCTTTGATACAAGCTTGATAAAGGTTGAGGGCATGGAATTTATTTTATTTCTTCTTTTCAATTTAATTTGAACAAAAGCTCATAAAATAGTGGAAGAGATGCAAAGGTTRAACGATTATTGAGATATTCACATTCCATACACACAAAGAATCCAACATAAGGACGGTAGAACCATAAATCTCAAAAATTCCCTTAATGTGCTTATCAATCCATGTTAGAAATATATCTTGGAAGAAGATACTTTCTAGCAGTGAGTTGTTGCAAATTTTGCCATACAATTTGGCAAGAAATTAACAAAAAGTTTACAAAATAGATGTGTTTATGGTAGTACASAGGACAACTCAAGATGCTAAGTCAGCAAATTGTGTCTACAAATACTTAATATTAGTGTTTTACAAGGAGCCAAATTTTTGTAAGCTATTTAGTCATTAAGTTCTAAACAGAAAAATCGTAAGTGCATACACCCTTAAACATGCTGTATGTACACCCTTAAACATGCTGTAGAAAATCTGCTGCATTTCACATTTTATAAACAGTTTCTACATAGAAATTCTGACTCCATTATTTTTAATTTATTTTTCCATATTTACCATGTTTTTACATTTCTAAAACAAAAGAAGTGGAAATTTAAACCAGTTTTGTTTTTCAAATGGCAAAATAAGTAGGAAAAAAATCACAATTTATTTATCACTACAACAATATGGAKTTTAAACATGAAGTCCTGTTTATTCACCTCTTTTGCAAAAACGTAAGCAGAATTTGTTTTTATCTTTTCCCATTTCAGAACAAAGCATGAACCTTATAAAAGCCACAGCAGGTTTTATACTCTTTCCTTACAGTGACTTTAAATTTTAGCATATGATTACATCTTTGGAAGAAACTCAGGGAACATACTGAAGCTGTTGAAAGAGAGATTAAGTAATTCATTAACTGTGGTTTCAAAGAGGGGATGTCTAATTTTTGTAATCTTCTTAAGTATAGAGACAAAAAGCCTAGTTTCAGCAATGTTGTCTTTCTTTGCAAATAGGCACTCTGTCTTATGTACGACTTCTTGATGTACATCTGCTTAACAAGTAAGGCAGAACTCATAACCACAAAGCAACCAAGAAAACAATCAAATATYTTAAATAATTTTTTGTTTACTGGGGGGGTTGGAGGGGGGTTGAAATTTCAGTTTCAAACATTGTCTTTACTGAGATTTATGGATAGCAGAAGAAYGATGTGAAACAAAATGCTTTCGGCTTTATTTTATTAAAACAATGTTACCTTTTCCAGAATATTCATATAATATAGAGAATGAAGGATTTTATCACAATAAAATTTTTCTTTCAAAAACCGTCTCAAATATATCCATATTTTTATTAAAAACATACACTGATAATGAAAGTATGTAAAGAACTAAASGCACTACAACTTTTCCAGTATAAGCACAGGTTTAACATCTATGGCTGATGTATACTAGCAAAGAAATTACTTACATATAAAGTCTAAGCGCCTTTATAGGTGTCACTTTTCCAAACTCTCACATAGGTGAGCCTTTCTGTATTCCTTGAAACAAAGCAGTTTGTACTTTTCTGGTGGAATCCACCTTCAATTCAGAATAATGGATTTTTCATTACAATTTTTTAATGTCCCATTTGTTTTATCTGTTGACCCACTATCCATACACTATATGCCTTATGTTTTGCATGCCAGGTATTTTGTTTTCACTGATCAGACCACACAAGGTWCAAGAGAATGGAGTCTTCAAAACTATCAGCAAATAATTGTCAAAAAGGTTATCTATACCRTGAAAAACTCCTGAGTTTGATATTTCACCATTCACACACATAAGCAATTCTGCATACTGAAATGACAATTAAAAGTGCTGAAAATCCTTCTGGGTTTCAGTACAATAAACAAAGAACCTTCTCTTTTCAKCTGTGATCATATAATGAAATTACTAAAAACTAAACATATCCAGAAAGCACTAGATTTGTCATTTTTATGGTTTCTTTATTTTGAAAGCTGAGGAGAGATCTTCAGCCTAGGACACAGAAATTCAATTTTTGGGTTTTCAGCTGCAGCCTCATACTGTAAGGAAAATCAAGAAAATACTTTGCTCTTCCATCTTCTTCTCTAAATTTAGTGTGGAATAGTTCTTATTTGAACAAAGCTACAGAATTAAATTGAGTTCTTCAAAGTAATTTAAGATATTGTGAAAAAAAAGAAAATGTTTTGTGAAATTTATATTTGAAAAGCTCAATAAACTTCCTAYACTACATCTTACTTGCTTAACAACTAAAATTGTACCACTTTTGAAAAATATACAGAACAATATAAAGTGTAATAACCTTAAGATAAATTTCAATGTGAATAAAATTGATATCTGTCCTCATGAACTGTACTGATGATTCTGAGAAAAGTTCTCTGCCCTTCTGGTGACACACTTTACATTGCTTCTAAGTATCCTACTAACTGCTAAAGGCAGACTGAATCAAGGAACAAAGGGTGCTTCCAGGGGTGTTGACTGAAGTAAATTTATCAAATTCGCACAATAACCTCACATTTGAAGACAATGGTTAATTCTTACACATTATAAATTGATATCACTACTTACACAAAACTGTCTTTGGCAACCATATTATAAGTTACTTTTGAATATACAATGCCATGAAACAAGTGAAATACTTAGCAGTGGCAGCTGGAGCCTGGATAGGCCTGGCAATCAAGGGCCAGGTGACCAGGCTTGAGTGYTCCTTGAAAGAAAACCAAGCTGGGCTTGTTTTCTTTCTTCTCCCATTTTCTTCATTTAATTCAGATGTCTAATGCCTCCCTGTCCCTAGACTGAAAAATGTGTTTTCTGATTCCAGCATAGCTTTTTGGTGTGCATGTCCAAGATATTCTACCTCTTTGTGGTATCTTGGGCTTAACTTGCATTTGTCTGGTAACTTTTTATCTCTTCATTGTTTCCTTGTGCAACCACACATAAATATTTCCCCTCTATGGCTACATTACTCTCATGTTTATATAAAATGCTAATGTATTGTGTTTGGATATTCTATAAAAATATTACTAAATTTTGTTATTAATTGGAACATTTTGGTCATAATTGGATTTAAGAAAAGCTGATATTAGMAAATCAAATTAAATAAGTAAACAACAATTTAATTGGGATATCTTAAAACATCCAGGTGTCAGAAGGCCCTGTTTTGACTACATTGTCCAAATGGCAATTTACATTTGGTGGTTTCTAAAAGCAATAGTGACGTTAGAAGTAATTTAAAATATACTTATTAACACAAGCGGAAAATTCTTCAGGTTTTATTATTTTCCATTGTAGACCTACAGTAGAATATTCAACATCCTGATGAGTTAACAGAATTCCTAGTCTATTGTGGGACTGCAGGTTTCACACTCCAGTTTCTATCACTAAGGGTTCTGTGTGATGTCTTGATCCAAAAGCACACATAATTAAAAGGAGTCACCCACCCCTGCCACATATGCCATGTTGAATTTCATAATTCTAGAGTGCCCTTAGGCACACAGCAGGGCTTAGTCTTCAAAACCCCATGTCCTCGATGTTATTACTTATCTAATAAGTAACATCAGTGCTGAATTCTGCTCCAGGCTGCTTTACATCAGAAAGCTACCATTTCAACACAATGGCAAAGTGGCATATCCTGAGTTAACAATAATAGCYCCTGAGTAAGGTAGCTACTTCCTTCATCTCTTCTCATGCAAACAACAGTAGGCAGGATGTGATGGTGCTGTTATTACTGTTCTTTGTGCTGCTGTAAAAATATGCAGATGCTGAGAAAAAAAATTATTGAAATACAAGTAACAATAAAATAGTACATCTTTCCACTTTTTTCACCAGAACTTGAAGCCCTCTTCTGGAAGGTTAACTGTGCATGTTTCAGAATGAAATGCTGGACTAAATTCTGAAATATACAAAAAGGTTAGAAAAACTAAATAAACAATTCCCTTATTTATCACAGCTCCCCTTTAATAAAAAATTAGGCCTTTGAATTTATAGATTTCTAGGAATCTGAAGAGTTTTACAAAGTCACGTAGGATTAGAGCTACAAGAATGTGCAGTTTCCAGGTCCAAATTCCCAGAAAATATTTTTGCTTCTTTCTAAGAGATAAACTGGACTAATCCTAATTTAACACAACCCTGAAATGATTTGAAGATCTCTGGAAACCAAAAGTTCAACTTTGAGCCATGGATAGAATTCTAAAGCCTTTGACAACTAGATGACCAAAACCAAATGAAGTGTAAACACCTTGATCATGCCTGCGTAGCAGTTAATTTATATACAAATATGCTGACCCTATCTTAATGTGTTTTATAAACTAAATGCTATTTGAGTGTAAAAAAGACACAAAGTAGCCAGCCTTTTCCATGTCCCATATCATTAGATCCCTTGTCCCACGGCGCAGCAGGTCCATCCACTCTTCTCCTGATAACATACTTACAGAAAGCTGTCTTCCTGCCCTTCACTTCCCTCGCTAATTTCAACTCAGACTGAGTTTTGGCTTTCCTCCATCCACTCCTACAAGAAGGGAAATGCCTTTGCATTCSTCCCATGTAACCTGTCGCCACTTCTGTCATCTGTATACTTCCTTTTTGTAGTTGAGCTCAGTCAGAACCTCAGTCTTCATCTTTGTTGACCTTTTCCCAGACWTGCCTGATAAGAACAGACTATTCTTGTGCCCTGAGGAGGTTGTCTTTGAAGATTAAACAGCACTTGCATTTGGCAAATGTTCATCTAAAAAATACAAAACTTATGTTTGATTTAAAATAGTAACTTAAGCATAATTTTTTTTCTATGTCAGTTGTCTGGGTTTTGTGTTGGTTTGGTGTCTTTTTGGATTTTTTTTTGTTTGGATTTTTGTTTGGTTTTTTTGTTTGCTTGATTTCTGTTTTTGGTTTTTTTTGGTTTTTTTGGGGGGTTGTTTGTTTTATTTTGTTTTTTCTGGAAGCTTGATACCTTGCCATCTAATTTAATTTTCCAAGCAAGATGCCAGTAGATATCTGAATTTTTTTTCAGCAATGAAGTACATGTAAATCCTAAGAATGGTGGATAGATTATGCCACTACTTGTGTGTAGCTTCAATCTCATACTCTAAAATCCAGTTGTTAATTTTAAACTGTGTCCCCAGTTAACCCATMAATATTTGACCACTTTTTGTGCAAATGAAAACATTTTAATGTTAAAATGTTTCTAGATCCCAACTTTACATTTCCTTATTTTTCTTATTAGATAATCAAACTCCAAAAATCCATCCTCCCAATGGAGAAAGAAAAAGCAATGGTAAAAACCTGGAAAACTTACTCAGGATTAGAAGCCAATTACAACTTCTTGTCCTTCTGACATTATGAGAAAGTTATGGACAGATTTAGAATCACAGCAGCAAGCTGTGAATGATATATGAAATGAAACAGTCCTGCTGATTCTACTGCCATGCTGTTTGCTATGACCTGTAGACATTCAGGTGCACAATATTCACATTGTGGACTGAAGAATAGCCATGCAACACAAGACTTTAAAAGTGTGTGWGAGAGAGTTTTCAGTGTATTCTCTGTTTTCCTTTTCACATTCTTTACTTTAAAGACCCTGTTTCCAGACTAAAGCCCATGAAGAAAAAATAAGAGCTTATTCTCCAAAAGAAGCTACTTAGCATGGTAAAGAGCCCATACAGGTTAATTTTTTTCCCTTTCTCATCCCTAGGCAAGACACAAAATTTTGTTTCTTGCAGAAAGATGAATAGAAACAGCTTGTAAATGGAAAGGAAAATAGTTTACAAGTGGTTTTATGTGCCTAAATTTGAAGGCTCTTAYCACAGAGACCCTATGGATACTATCAAATACTCACAGGCTTGTCTTGTGTTATCCAATGGGCTGGACTTTTGTTCTATGTTAAGTAAAACATAAGGTGTTACCTCCTGTTTGTCCAGTATCAATTAAAGAAGAATCAAGCCTACAGATATGCAATGCTCATCAGTAAACAAATAATCTCTCCCTAGAAATTACCAAATGTGTGCCAATTTTACTTATGATATATATATATCAAGTGTGGTGTGAATTTTAAACTTTGCGCTTAATAAACAACTTCTTTCTAATTATTTTAAAATTTCCATCTCTTCAGGTAAGGGTTTTTAGATAAAGCAGAGATACTGTTAGGTAGCAAATACATATCTCTCCCTAATCTCTGGATCCACTCAATTGCTGCATTGCAACAGCAGTATTCCTTTAAGTGGAAAGATATTTTAATTTGTGGAGGTTTTCCTGGTTTATTTAAGTTTGTTTAAAAAACTAGAGGTAGATTTTGCAGATTGTTTAGACCTTTTATTGTTTTGCCAAAACATGCATGGGATCAGAAAGCAGTGTCATGACACAGCCACGCTGACAGAGCCCAGAGTGCCATGTATCAGTGATGAGACATGGAAACTGCAGTTATTGGTTGGGTGCCAGTAGAGATTACTGACACAATGTCTAGTACGGTGAAAATTTGTGTATTTTTAGTTGGGGTAAACTTTTAAATTGTAAGTAAAAAAATAGAAGTCAATTCAGAAAAAAAATTTACAAAATATAATAAGCTTTAAAGCTGTACTTTTATATGACCTCTTTAGTATTTTCTTTAGTAAAAGTTGGGATATACATAATTCGTTTGCTGCTGATAATGTCTTCTTGGAGATTTCAATGTTCTCCCATCCCAGAGATTTCTGAAGTAGATTATTTAGTAATCTTTCTGACACGTATTACAGGCAGCAATTGCTGCAAGATTAGGGAGGCTTTATCACTGAGGAAGCCTATGCTTGTTTACACTTGTCTTTCAGACACTTCCAAATCCCTCAGAGTTATAGTAAAGAATCTGACCTCCCCTGTAACCAAAATTATAGACCAGGTCTTTATGCTTATGCTTTTTGCACAGGAGTCATTAAAAGTGTGTACAGGTAAGGGCAGAAATGGTAGGGGAGCAATGACATATCATTCCCAGTGCTAGGGCACAGTGGGGCCATGGCTCCCTGGGTACCAGATGTGGGGAGTGATGGATGATCCACCAGGGCAGGCAGAGCATTGCCTCACGGCCAGACCCCACCCTGCCGTTGCAGTCATGGACCAGGGCAGGCCTGGGGCAGCCTTGGGCACTGTGGAACACCTGTCCAGGGATGGGCTGGAGCTGGGTCAGGACATCACCCTGCGAGTGAGGATCAGAGTCAGGCCTGGGGAGGGGAACCAGGGGCAGACACAGCCTTGAGGTAGCCAGGACCCTCTACATTAGTGTTTCAGCTTKGTTTTATTTGGAAGTGTGCTTTTGAACTGACTTGTTGTTTCTGCTCTGATTCCCATTATGCTTTCAAATCATTATTACTTGGTTTCTTCTTTTTGAATTAAATTATTTAGAAAGATGCTTTCCAGAATGACAGTGAATGTTCTCTGATTGCTATTGGTTATCATCTTCAAGTTGCCAAAGTAGAATTAGTTCAAAGTTAAATTTCCTTTCTTCTCAATGCTGTTCTACTGCATGGAGACTTAAATCCATTTTGCTATTTTTCACTTGTAAAATGCTACCTTCGATTTCTGGGAATATTGATGTCCTTCAATGAGCACAGAATGCATGCAGCAATCTGAGTCAAGCATATTTTCATGTCACTAGTTTTGCTATTAATTCCTTCTTATGGCATTGAGAAAGCAAAAAAAAGCTGGTTTACTACTACTAATTTAGTAGTTTAGTAGTTACTACTGCTACTAGTTTCAGTATTACTAGTAAGTTGTGGCCTGTTTCTAGTGCTTTCTGGCAAATACGCTTTTAGGGAACCWAAGGGAAACAATCAATTACCATGAGAGTTCTCATCTGTCTAATTATCTCATGGCCAATACTGAAAATAACATGTAAAGCATCCAGTGTTCTCATGCTCTTTTACCTGAAACCTTGCACAACTCATTTCAAATTACACCTTTTCATTGCATAGAGTACAGATTTAACTCTGACCTATACTTTTCAGTGAAGTGTTTCAGCTCCTGTGAAGTAAACAGTTCATGACAGACACAGACTGTTGCTATTCAAGGAGTGTACCATGATGTCATACCTGAGATTTCAAATCCTTCCTCACTTTGTTGATTCAGCTATTGTACTTTTTGTTCCATAGTTGGCTTAGTCACAACTTCAGTTCTCTTTTTTGGTTGCTTTTAAGAGCTCCATTCATACACAACAGATAGCAGAGAACCTGAACAAACTAATACTCTCTTGCAGTGTGTCACTGTCATAATAATTTTAAGCAGTGTGGAAGTCMGTGTCATGTCTTACCTAAATGATAAAATGACACCAGATATGTCTGCTGCAACAATACTCAATGTCCAGCCCACTGAGGATTGGCTTCTGTGGTGACATTTAGAAATATCTTAACTACTCATCCTCATCTGAAAATCTGAATGAATAACTTACAATTATGCTGATTATAGGATATATGTATAAAAAACACCAGCCTTAATGAAGGCATCAGAATCTGTCTGTTCATTCATCTAATTGCTTTTTCCTTGCATAGCTAAATAGAATTAATTTTCAAAACCCTTAATTAAATCTAGATCTAATGTACATGCCTGATTTTAAACTTTTAAAATGTGCCATTGATTTAAGGAGCCACTAAATCCTTTGTTGAKAAACCTAAAATGACTATAGCAGTGAAGAAGAATCAATGGATCTACATATGACCAAGTTTGAGCATGACTCACTGACAAAAGCAGAAATTCCTTCACTTCACTCAAGATGATAGATTTGGCTCTTGTGTTTTCCACTAYTATGTGGCTTGAAGAATTATGCATGAAACCTTCATTACCATTATAGAAAATGAATGGCATTGCCAATTATTTAAGCTGGAATAATTTAGGAGCTGGCTGAGTGGAACCTAGTATGAACAAAGCCAAAAAGCATTACTTTAAAAAAAAAAAGCAGCGTCTCTAGCAGAGTTATTTAAATATTTTCATGTGTTATCACCAAAGACAGAACAATTCATGGAGGGTAGACTTGGATTTTTTTAATTGATATTGGCTTCAAATTTTCATTGATATCCTGAAATACACCRAAAAAATTTCAGGTGTTAAAATTAGGCATCAGTTATATGAGACTGAATACTAATGCAGGTAAAAGGGAAAGCACAGGAAGTGACAGATTTTTTTAAAGATACAGTTTTTCACTGTATTTTGTGAACAAGACTGGACTTGCTGCCTAAAAAAGCACAGAAGACACAGCATTATCTGCTAGAGGGTTTTCCTAGTATATATTTAGCAATGTTGCCCTAGACTACTTTGTTGTGCTTWAAAAAAAAATAATTTATGGTTAACTTCTGAAAGTCTTATCGTTCACAGAAGTAAACAGTTATTTTGATGATGCAATACAGAGAAATAGCTATTTTGACTGATGGCCTCAAAAGTATTTCTCTTATCTCTACGCTATTTTGTAGGTACACAGTTTGTGGTAATTGGGAGTGGGGCTGAGCCTCATCCCCAATGGGTACAGCTGTGAGCAGCAGGTGAGCAGCATTGAAGGCAATGAGCCATGGAATGCCCAGGGGCACTGACCCATCACCAAAGGGAACAGGGAGCACACAGGTGCAATGCATGAACTTGAGGGGTCTAAAAGGCTGGGCTAAAGAACGAGAAGGGCAGATACTTGAAGCCTTTTGAAGTGGTATGATGTATGGGTGAGTGCTTTCAAGCCYTCTGGTACTGTATGGTGATGTTCTATGTTTTGCTGTTGTCTTGGCTGTGCTGTGTGCTGTGACAGTATTTTCTGGTTTTTTTTTTCCTTGTTTGAAACAAGTTGTTGTCCTTGCTCATGGAAGTGGGTTTGGAAGTAGATGATCTTTCTGGTCTCTTCTGACCTGTTCTGTGGTTTTATGATTGTTAGAGGGACTGACTGCTTGTATCATTATAAATTATGAAAGGTTCTGTTTGTAGATGCAGTGTGGTTTAAAAACTGGAAGGACTTCTGGTTTTGTCTTGCATTTTCCTTAGCAACAATTATTCTACTTCATTTGGTTTTGGTGAGAACTGATTATTGAACTAATGCTGCTATTACTAAGTTAGTGCAGTGTCTTTCCTTAGCACCTAGTTTTGGGAGCAGATAAGTAGGTAGCTGAAAGTACCTACAGTTTTTCAGATCTCCTCTCTAAAATCTRTCATCTGATGATTTCATGACATCATAAGTCATATATCTCTACCAGGATTGTCCATTTGGCCTGCAAAATCATTATAAGGATCTAAATTCCAGTTAATTTTTTTCTCAGATCCTATCTTTATATTCTGCTAATGTGAGATTGACAGACATAGACAAGAATAAGAAAATACATTCGAGATCTTGGGAGCTATCATATTTTTCACTTAACCATTTCACATAGAGTAGTTATGCATAATAATGGGTGAAGGCAAAAACACTGCTCATCATGTTTATTTTTCCTTTAGAAGTATGAGGCAAAAAGATATCTAATCTGTTTTTTGGGACTCGGAGTCTACTGTTTTTTTTTTTTTACTGGTATAATCTTTTAGTGCTAATTAACCTAATTTTTAGGGTAATACAGTAATTACCCTTATGTTACAGAATGCAACTACATACAAGGTGGAATTTGAACCTATTCAAAGGTTTCATTTTTTTTTATATCTCTGAATCAAATAATCAGGTACTGTGTCAAAGTTCTCTTCAGTAAACTGATTAGACTGAGTTTATTGAGTCTCCCAACGTGACTCTTGCTTTCTGTGCTTTGGATCATTTAAGAGTCCTTTGTTCAGTGTTCTGCTATCTTGACAAATTCTAAAAGCAAAACCAACCATTTGATACGATGATGTAATGTACAAGGAGAAAAATAATACCCCTTCATGTACTCTGTTTTCTTCTTCTGAGCCCAAGGATCACATTTCCCTGCTTGACCTTGGCAGTACTTTCTGACTTTATGGTAAGTCTTTAGAGGTGAGATYTTCCTTAAAGAAGTTTTTCTAACTCAATCTGTACAGGACAGAGTATTTTGATTTTAGACTCTGCATGTTTCACTGCTATTAAAGTCATTTGTGATGAAAAAACTTAGAAAGATTTAATTTTTTCCAATGATTTTTCAGTAGTGGTCTGATGGTTGAATCTGATGGGATATTCAGGGTATACTAGGCAAATGCAAAATACAAGTCTTAAAAACATTTTCTGAGTTTGTGCTTGATTAGTTTGGTAATAAGTATACATTTGGCTTCAAGACTTAGGTCCTATTGCCAATGTTCATGGCCAATTAAATGTCAGTTAATGGAGATTGTATTCAGAAATGTAYGTATGTAAACTGAAAAAATAAATATTCAGAAATATTGGATGCTGGAGTGGCAGGTAGTGTAACTTTGTCATAGAGGACATGTTGAATTACATAACTATCATATCTGTAGGCATGCAGCAATATCTACTTTTACAACGGCCAATGTCTCTTTTACTGCTGATCTAATAAATAAGTGCTAAAATACTGCTTCAGGCTTGTTTGCATGACAGTTGACATTTCAAAATACTGACAAAAATGACATATCTTGAGTAAACCCTTCTAAATAAGTTGTCTCTTTCCAACATGCTTTTTTTTCCCATATAAGCAGCAGTAAGAATGCAACAGCGCCGCTGTCATTACTGGCATTTGAAGAAAATGTTTCTTTAAAAGTGGAAATTGAAACAAGATTACATGAAGTGTTACATCAATATGTTTTATATTTGAGAACACAAAACTTGACATTTACACTAGTTAGGTTTGATATGKAGACTACAGAGAACTACACACTAAAAATATTCAGATTTTTACATGATTACAGGCCAATATTTATCACTAAGCAAGATTTTGCTTGGGTTTAATCTTTTATTTGCTCTACGTGGTCTAGGAGAAAATTTTCTCAGCTATTTGACACCTTTTTTCCAAACTGAATTTTAAGGATGAATAAACATTATACAAAGAAATGCGATATACCAAAGATTAAGTGAGCTAGCATTTCAGATAAAGCACAGTTTAAGAGAAAAGAATTTATTTTTCTGTATCTTATTTCAATTTGTTCTAGACTTGAACTGACTAAAACAGTTACTTTTTTCAAAGGACAATAAAATGTCTTTTTTCTTCAGCTGTCCTAATTTTTCCAGCATAAACTTTGTTAATAATTTCTTAATATTTGCCTAAGTTGCATTCCATATACCAGTAACATGCAAAAGCTAATTGCAACATACTGTCAGTATTTTCAGAATCAAGAAGGCTTACTTCTGGTGAGTCTGAGCAGAAAGTAAATATCTTCTGTCCTGGAGAATTCAGTAAATCTAGTTTGGCTCACATTTCATACTCTCTGGCTTAAACCTGGGCAAGAAAGTAATCTCATCTTGCAGACATAACAGGAGATTCTGCTCTGCACTGACATGAAAATGTTCACAGAAATTAAAGTCACATCCAAAATAATATTACAGCACTTTATTTGGCTTTTAGCAATCTGTGTTYAAGAYTGTGGCCTAAATCATCATTAATATTACTATCATTGTCACTATCGTTATTATTTTCATCCTTATTCTTTCTCTTTGCATCTCTGTCTTCTTCCATTTTCTTCTCTACAACTGTCTTTCTGTGTGCTTCATTAGAAGTGGTGTTTTCAACATGATGTTTTCAGGAAGAAAAGCATCCATTTTATTAGAGTAATGATAAATCATTTCATCACAGCATTGAATGGTTTATCCTACATTATTTCCCATGCCAGCTTTCTTTGTTTCATGGGATAAGCTTTTGAGGTTTTAATKTGCTTTCTTGTTATTATTATTATTTAATTTCTTTTCAAGAGGGAATGATTTTAGTTATAAAGGATGAATCCCACACTAATGCTAAGATTTAGGTTAGCATGTAAACAACATGTTTCAGAATACCCTTTCTCAGATTGAGAGGTGAAAACAAGTATCAACTCTCCTGATTTCTGAATAATATTTGTTCAATTCATAATTTACATTTGTGCTATATTTAAAGATTTTGGGATTTAGTCTGTCACCAGAAAATCTGCTACTCCCAACAGACAAAGCAGCATCTGAAAGTTCTTGAACCACTGCTAATTCTGCAGCTGTTTGGGTTTTTTTGGTTGTTTGGTTTTTTTTTATGTTGTGCACTTCTTTCCTCCATTTCCTTGTTCTCTGAATGGGTACAAGAAGAATAGAGTATCACACTTGCTATTTGTTTTCATGAGAATTATGCCTGACTGTCTAATGTTAATAGCTTAACCTTATATTAAAAGATGATAGAATTTTTGGAGATGTTCTAAATGATGCTTTCCCAGGAGTTTTAGTATTGAGCCTAAGTAACAGATATGTTTTTAAAGTATTCAAATTTTCCCTTTCATAGCTGAAAAAACATTTTTTTGAATCATGTTAGCAAACACCTTGTCCAACATATCCTCATTTTGTTCTTCAAAAGAGGCCGGAAAAGCATGAGCTAAATGAAGTATTTGGAAAGGACTTGGATAATGGGGAAAAACCAATGGAGTTATTATTTAAAAATGTATGGGTATAGTTGKGATACTCTACAATGATGATTTACACTGAGTATTTTAATACCAATCCTTTCTTCATATCCTAAATTTCCCAGCAGAACTTTAGGCAGGGTTATTTAACTTTCAGGCTGCTCCCAAGTAGAAAACTTTTWATTTGTTGTTGTGGTATTTTGTAGTTTGTTTGTTTGTTTCATTTTGTTCACTTTTAAAACTTACAGTTTTAATAGCTTCTTTTGGAAGAAGGCATCACATTAAAAACTGTGAGTTTGGCTTGTGTATGTGCTTTCCTAGAGTTTTGGTCAATACCTACTTCCTCCTGTGTATGTTTCTGAGTAAAAATATAATTTATTATTTGAAGATATGATTGAACCTATTCATTGTTTTTTTTCCCCAGGGATAGAAATACTAAACGAGCTTCTTGAAATACTTAAAAAATTGAGAAAAAAATATTTGTATTTGTTTATTTGTATTTTAATAGTCCAATAATACTTAAAATATAGCATTTCAAGATATGTGTCCTGGTAAAATTGTGGCATTGAATAACAGTTCTTGACAACTTTTTGGTTTAAAATGTTAAAATTAAGACCTTTGCAGAAATCAGAAAAATTTTTTGAAAGTTCATATGCAATACAAGAATACTTCTCCTACAAAAATCTTTCAACTTGCATACTCAATGAATAGAATAGCCTCTAGGAGCTTACCTCAGGAGAGAAAAATAWTTTTTCAGTTTCCTTATGTATGCTTTGAAGAGCAATCTAGCAGTTTCAGTTAATTCATTTAAAAAYAGCAACAAAAAATTTCTCCAGAATTTAAAAACTTCCAAATCTAGAAGGCTAACAAATTCTTTAAGGTCTCAGAAGCCATTGGTAGTTGCAGGCCTATCAGAATACATGACGTCTTCAGCATGTAGATCATTATGAAAACATGATTAAATGTTGATTAAAAGATAATTCAATCAAGATTAAATTTGCTATTTTGTTGCTGGGAACTCCTCTGTTRAAATCTGTACTAGCTCCCTTGAGAAGAGCAAAAAGAGATATGGCTCTTTATAGTTAAAACATACATTCTTGTGATTTTTCATGTGTAACTATAACTATATCTTGACAAAAGTACAGTTGTTTCATGCCTGAAAAAACAGGAACAAACAAAAAAATCCTGAAGTTTATATTTCCTTTGGGGGATAACTTTTATGAATTTAATCCACCAGGGAATCATTAATCTTTGAATCAGGCTACTGTGATAATTTATTAAGATTTCCATTAAATGTTCTGAAAGTTTTCCCAAAAGAGTGGAGTTTTCTAGAAATTTCATTTTTGCTAGTTGCCTTCAGAGATTCCTTTYGTGCATTGTCCATGTCCCCACTTTCATGTTATTTGAATGGCATTTAAATCTATTAATAGTATCAAGGGATTTGAAATTAAAATGCTGCCTGATTACTCTGTTTGTTTGCCCAGGTAGGCAATGTCAATCTCTGTATTAGATATACATGTAAAATAGGTTAATAACACATATGAACTCTGAAAATGACTTGTCAATGCATTAAAAAGTCATATATGATCAAATAAAATAATCATATGGGATTTAATCATCAAATGAACACATAATCAGGATATTGATTCTTAAAACTTTTAACAAAATATAATTTCTTTACCCTTCCAGATAAAAGATAAATTTTAAAAAAACAAAAAAAACCCCAAAACAGAAACAAAATATAAAAACCTCACACCTATAACTTCTAGGAGGATATGGTTTCCTTTTTCTGAAAAATTATGAAAKGACATAGTATCTGGCAAATCTAGAATAAAAAAGTATTAATAGGAATTTTTTAGTTGCTTAATATGGAAGCAGTAGTAGCCAACTCTGTAGTATGATGATTACATATGCAAGCTAATAAGAAAAGGTAAGGGGAGAAACAACCCAGAAATGACAGACACTCCCTGCATTTATTTCCTGTCCTACCATACACATAATTCTTAATGAGCATTTTCCATGCATTTTTCATGAAACGTAGGTGCTTTGTGAGCTTTTCATTTAAATAGAATGATGATAGTTTGAATTACACCACTTATTAAACTGACTAATATTTAGCCAGCTTGATAATCATGGACTATATTGTTTTGATTCATTGAATTCAGGCAGTTGAAAAAAAAAGGGAAAGAAATTATCTTTGATCAYAACTCTTACGCAAGATAAAAGAGACGCGTACACTCGAACAGTTATTACAGAGCAATCAGTGCATTGTTAATCACCACACTTACCTTGGATGTGAACAAACCTAAAATTAGCTTTCACTTAAGAATTTCTAGGAAGAGTCAAGGAAATAATGTGAGAAGCAGAAAAGGCTCACAATGGGATTAGAAATACTAAAAGCAATTATTATTTAGCTAAAATTTGACAATATCTTTTTTTCTTGGTTCATGTCATTCATTTGTTTTAACTGAAATAATATGAAAGAGAAGGCAGGCAAATGGAATGACTTTTAGGATTCCACTCTGGTTCTGTAGAATTATACTAAGATTTTTTTTTTACCTATCTTGAACTTCTGATCAAATAGRTGAGATTTAGCAATACCTGATATAATCTTTTTTGACTCCATAAAGCTATTCTTCACCCACTGTCCCTTTTCCTGAGGAACAGAAAATTCCTATAGGTAAAGAGTTCCTAGGACACCACATTCTTCCTTTGTGCAACTTAAGAATAATTTTATAATTCCTGAAATCATAATAAAATTCTTATTCTCTATTCTGGTAACACAGTATGATCTAGCTTCTGCCTTGTTACCTGTTTTGACCACAAAACAGGTAACAAGGGTTGATTTGAGTTTGGGTTGATTTGAGTGTTCCTTTCATTCCCTACATAAAATACAAAAAAGTCCCTGTGCTTTCAGTGAAAGCTCATGGTCAGATGAAGCAGATTTTATATTATATAATGAACGTACGCACTCAGTATYGATTTTTAAAATTTGTCTGTAACTTTCCAGTTGTCAGTAACTTTCCAGTTTTGATTACATAAAACCAACACCCACAGGCAAAAATGTTTTTTTCTTAAAGAAAATCTTCTTAAGCACTTAAACTAGAAGCACATATAACTAGCCAACCAGTTGCCAAATATAATCTTTCCTGCATTCCCATTGTTTCCAGGAAAATATTCAGGCCACATCCAACAGCTCAGCAGTTGCATCTGGCCTCGTGTCACTCCATCCCAATTGACTCTCCTTCAGTTCCAGTAGAATGCCCCTAGCATCTTACAAAGAAGATGAAAGTGCATAATTTTCAGCCTGAATTGAACATGTAGTCACCAGTTTTAGAAGCTTCATTGTAAAAATGAAAMTGTTTATGAAATTTGGAAGAAGGAATTTTATAGCACTCATTTTGCTGGCAGTAACTATATTTCTTTTAACAATTTTTATTGTTGGTATTCATCTTTATAGTATATACTTAAAAAGTCTACATTTTAGTATCTCGCTTCCCTCCCTGTGCATATCTTTAGAATTAAAACATTCTCARACTTTAATTGTTCCTTAATTTTTAAAAATTATTAATGTTCCTACCTAATATGGTCTGTTATTTTTGTAATAAACTTGCTCATAATTCAGATAGTCAAACTACAAGATCTGATTTCCTAACTCTTATAAACATATAGAATGATGTTTAAATTGACAGAACTGAGTATTTTTTATTATTTATTTCTGTATAATTATCACAGTATAACAATCTTCAGAAGCTTTGCTTCATCTTCAAAAAAGTCTTCACTTCTGAAACATTAGTAAACTCAGTAAAACAAGGAAACTAGAAGTGGTATAAACTATTGATTCCATTCTATTTTATRCCTAGTAATTTTCAATAAGTTATCCATTATATTAAAACCTGAAGTCTTTTTTGTGCATAGAGTATTACATTTTCTCTCCAGATGAAAACCTTAGCATGTTTTATTGCTTTTCTTTTCTGAGTTTTTCATTTTTTTTGTTGTTGTTGGCTGGCAGATAATACCAGTTTAATATATTTAAAGATTTTTTCCTAGCAAAGTTGACCAGTCTTWACTTGTAAGGATTGTCTCTTGTCTCTATCACTTCATGATTTTCACCATGGTTTCTGAAATTCTTAAGAAAATTAAACTACCTTTTTTAATTAAATGAATGTATAGGCCTTGAAGAAATAAAAATATCTTCAAATCTTTCACATATTTATTTTTACCTGAAGGAAAAAAAGTTTATATATTATTTTAATAGTTAAATACCTTATTTCTTGAAACAATTACTTCATTTCAAAGTGGTCAAAACAAAGAAATAAGATAAAATCCTTAAAAAAGGAAATTCCTCTTATGCTTTTCATTTAATTGTCAAGCAGGAAAAATCATAGAGTCATAGAGTTATGAATGTGTTGGCTTGGAAGAGAACTGAAAGAACATCTAGTTCCAACCCCCCTTCCATGGGCAGGGAAACCTTCCACCAGACCAAAAYGYCATCCAACCTGGCCTTGAACACCTCCAGGGGTGGGGTATCCACAGATTCTCTGTGGACAACATGCTCCAGGGCCTCATCACCCTTAAAAGTGAAGAATTTCCTTCCAATAGCTCATCTAAACCTGTCCTCTTTCCATTTAATGTAATTTTCTCTTATTACAGCTGCTGATAAACAGTCCCTCGTCCCCCTAYTTTAGTTGCTAGAAGGCTCATATAAGGGCTCACAGGATCTGTCTCGTCTCCCTGCTAAACAACTCCAACTCTCTCAGCCTGACTTCATCATTAGCCTCCTTTCACTGCAACATTGCCCTTCCCTTCCCAAACACAAGCCTGAAGTTTCTAGATTTGCTGTGTAGCACTTGAAGAAACGGCTCTCATATGACCATTACAACTGCTCCCATAAATACCTTCTTCTGGAATTGGGAAGAGCTGTATTACAGTAGCCAATAAAGTGATTCCTCACCATTAATAAATACTGTACCACTTCATAAACCCTCCCAAAATGCTGCTGTACAGAAGAAAATTACAAGTCCTTAAAATTTTTACTAGTGTGTGTTTAGAAATAATGTCTAAGGTTAAGATGTTCTTTGCACTGTAACCAATTTCAGCAACAAATKACTTTCAGAAAATTTCTGTACTAAAAAGGACATGTACAATTTACAAATGGAAGTCTTACATGCTAAAAATTTTTGTGCAGCACCTCAATATGCCAATTATTGGACTTCTATAATGGCTTATAGACTTTTCCATGTTGCCAACATGACCCTGTTGATATTCTATTATCCTCTAGATAATTTTCATTATATTTTTCTGGTGTGTGAATTTTGCCTTTTAATTTTCCATTTTTTTTTCCTAATATGTTAMTTTTAAATTTTTTCAAGTGTATTATAAGATTAAAATGACAGACATTCTATTAGCTACCTTTTTGAATCCTAATAAATCCTTAATTGCTTATAYTGCAAAGACAGGATATTTACAGTATGTTTTGGATTTTTTTCTTGTCATTCTACTATATGTGCTTGTCTCATATGTTAATTCCTGTATTTTAACTTTTTAAATTATATGTAGAAGAGACTGAGGCAAAGCTGAGTCMTAAGGARGAAAAGCAGKGGCAATTTAACCTTGTTTATAACAAACATTACAATATAGCAAACCTTTCTAAAAATAAAGCTGCAAAGAAGAGAAATATAAATCTTGGCTGGTGAATAAACATAATCCAAACATCTGAAATAATTTAAAAAAAAATCTGAAGTCTTTCATGCCTCCTCTGGGCTTTTCTTCTATTCTATTTCAGAACACAGACAGCCATGCCCAATGATTTTATTCTGGCTGGAAATACAAATGCCTATATTCCCTTCAGCAGAACTATACCTCTTTCCTCTTCAAACACCTGGAAGTTTTATTCTGTATAGAAAAGACAAATGAAACCTACTAACTTAAATAAGAATTAATTACTGAGGCACTTAAATGCTTAGGTGTTATTATTCTCTGGACTTAATGGAATATTCTACGCATAGGGGGCTCTAATTTTTTTTTCCTTAACTTTCCCCAGTTTGCTTTTAGGTTGATTTTCCATACTATGAACTTTGCATGTCTGAGAACAAAACTCTGATATGAGCAATTTAGAAAAAAAAAAACAGAAAACCACAAACCAAAGATTTACATTAAAATAATGCTTACAAATTCCTTTCTTCATTCTGGTTATTTAGCATAGTGTATGACATTATATGYACCTGACATTTTTAAGTGTCTCTGCTTCTGAAAGAAATCAGTTTTATTTATAAAAAAAAAAGTTTTTCCCAGTTCTGAAAATAATTTATAATAGCAGGAAGAATAATGAAGATATAAGTGCAAAAAGGGTTTCTTATTTTGCAACYCTTATTTTCCAGAATTTTTATTATATTCCCCATTTAGGATTGCTACAACTCAATCCTATACATCATTCTTAAACCAGTATCATAAGTTATAAGTATTTTATAGATGCATATGATCCATATGCTATTCTTAAAGATAATTTTTGGGGTCACACAGAGAAAATCCTTCAGTGTTCCAGTGAGTCTTACAATCTGGCTTACAAGCCAGTACAAGTTCATACAGAATGTCATTTTATCCAACTGGCCCAAATACCAATGATTGCCAAAAAAGTCTCTGTTTTCTAATCTCATAGAATCTGTCTCTCCAAATCAGGAGAGTAATAATTCTGAGTAATATTCTGGAGACACAGATTTTCCCACGCTTTTACTTCATCTGTTACAGAGAGATGTTTCATATTACCTTTTGGTAGCAGTAGGAATATTTACYATGAGACAAAGTAATTTGGAGGCCCACCTTCCCCCTAGGTTAATAACACAAGGGGAAAAAAAAAAACTTACCGAGTACTGAAAAAATTATTAGTTAATTAGCATAGAAAAGAAATTGATTCACTGTTTGAGTTCAATATTGACAAATAGGACAAAGGGGAGTCACAGCTGAGCTTAAATTACATAGCACTTTATGAAAAGCTACATTTCATAACCATTCCCTCTGAGAAATATTCTTGCCTTGGGAGCAGTTTTATATGGATTCCTTTAACTGGTAGCTCAGCRTGAACTAAAGGAAACAGAGTTCCTCCCTAAAATATATCCAGTACTGGATGACAAGTGTCATAGTTCTGATATCACCAATGAGAAATATCTATTCTGTCAGTTACACTTTCTTTCCTCCTTCCATTTAAAACTATACAAATCACAAATACCCTACCCTGTCTGTCTGATGCAAAAATGCTCCTCTAGAATACCAAAATAGCTCTCTATGAAAATTGGTTCTTGTGGCTTAATGGCAGCACTTTGAATGTCCAGTTTCAGCAGTGACAGACATTTGGTTTGAAAGAATTCTTGAGGAAGTCATAAACTACTGAATTCACACACACAAAAAAAGGAAAGAAATAATTATTTTTGACTCTACATATGCAATGTGCATCTATATTTAAAACTATGATTCTTTTATTTGTCACCCAATATATGCAGTTTCATATCCAGTTGTACCAAAAAGAATTATTCCTAGATTTTATCTCTTTGAAGACTTGGAGGGAGATGATTCTGATGAATTAAAAGGTGACTTACCCCTGATATCAACCTAAACTCTTAAGCTGGCAGACTTAACTGGCTTCATGTCATGTGGTAATTCTGGATTTAGGCTTTCCTATGTGCTGGGAATGTTGTCACATATAATTTCATCAGATCATTGCTCTCCTTAAGTGTTCAGAAAGAGCAGTGTTCAGAGTTCTGTGACATCAATAAGTAGTTGTRCTGTAGATTTCTGCATGGAAAGTCTCAGAGGAATAATTCCATCTATCTATCATGCATCATCAGTCTTATCTCTCTTTTGCACATTTCATCTCAGCTGCTACATTTGAAATAAAATTGAATGCATATATGTACATATATGCTGCTTATAGACATTCCATTGGCRTCCAATAGGGCCTCTTTATATGAATCAAAAAGTTCATTCATACMAGTGCCTTCAAAATTTTACTTAGGATATTTAAATCAACATTTAGAATCTAATGTGAAGTGGATCCTTATAAACTCATAGGGAAATATGCAGATGGTATTTTAAGGTTATTTTACAAATGTATGAAAAAGATAAAGAACTCTAGAATCAATATTTTTACAGGATGATATCCAGTACTACATGTACCTTTGGAATTCTATCCCAGGATTGTCTAAGTGAAAAAAAAAAATCATCATTTTTTAAAGAATTTTTATCTCTGTACCCTAGCCAATTCCTGTTAGCATTTATTCTTCTGAGGATAAAGACAAGRTACTTCAATTTTCAGAAAAAGGAGAGTTATATAGGAATAATGTTAGGCTAATGATGAGAAACACAAGAGAKAAGGGGAAACTTTGGAGCCTTCAGAATTTTGCCCCAAATACTTTTTACGGATTGTGATGTCAAGATATATGGAAAAGTTATGTGAAGCTTGCTTGTGACTATTGCCTGTGCATACCTTTCAATGAATATTAGCCCATGAATTCCAAATGGTCAAAGGTCCTTTTCAGTAACTTTCAGCAGGAAATAAGATTTCATACTTTTCAAAATTAATTATTTTTTGATAAGCAAGGATATGAAATTTTCTCTAGGCTAGCCTGCTATTAAGACCAGGCTAATTTTGAGCTGCTCAGCTGTATGGCCCTGCATTACTCTCTGCTTAATAGATCCTTCTGTGCTTAATAGATCCTTTGTAACACTAGTACTCCTAGAGCTGTTTGTCCATATTCCCACCCCAGAAGACCATTAGRAATTAGGGTTTTCCAGAAAAAATCCGAAACAGCAGGTGTGATCAGTCTTGTATTTCTTGATATGCAAGGCAATGCTGTGCAGAAACAACATGTTTCTGTAGCAGAAATATATGCCATACATAGCTCCTTCATATTCTGCATCAAAATGCAGAGGAGGCTAATAACACTCTAATCTTGTTCCCTGAGCACATTTTCAAATAATTTTCATTTTTAATTCACTTGTCATAAAAGCTAAAAAGAAAGGGCATTCAGATTTGCAGTATTGTATAATACATTTAAGTAGGGGAAAACATAACAGCAGAAGAGAAGAAGCAGAAATTGGGTACTGTGTGACTACATAATAYATGCAATAGATAGATAAAACTGTTCTAATTACCAACACAACACACTTTTCTCCAATAAAATTAAAGAAGCGTTTCTTTGAGAGTTATAGATTTATTTCTTTAATATCCTTTCCCTAGAGGGTTGTCAGAGGTTGTTCTCTTGATGGAGTATATTCCCTTGTCTTGAGCTCTGAGTGCCATGATTTGAGTGGAAAGCTGATTTTTGCCTGCTTCTGAGTAGATGCACATTGCTGAAGGAGCTGTTCACTGAATCACCAGYGTCCACCTCAGCACTTTCAGCCTCCCGGGCAAGCTTTTGGTATTAATCATAAATTGAATACATGAAGAATAATAATTAAAGAGCAAACTGTAATTATGAGCAACACCCAAAGGGAGCAAAAAAACATTGAATGTAGGCCCTAGGTTTCCTATTAGTGCATTTAGGATTAACTACAAACAGTCTTGTTAAACTCAATTAAATAGTTAATTAAATGGATTTTTCCTATTAGGACAGGCTAAGAGGCTTGACTTTTAGAACTATACTGTTTGTAGGTTTTCCTTTTCTTAACTCTTACAGTGTATGGATTTCCTTTCCCTGGGAGACATAGTTCAAAAAAAGAGAAAAAAAAATCATTCGCATGTCTTAAGGGGACTTTGGCTTTTTTGTTTCTTTTTATCACCGTTCCTCCTACACCTCAAAAGTAATTAGCGACATGTCAAATGTGTATCTGCCTGACAAACAGTGATATCCCCTTGTTGGTAGGATCCTAGCAATTAGGATCTCTTTTCTTCACCTACAGTCATCTACTTTACTAAACTTGGATCATGTTTGCCATTACAACTTATAGTAGATAAAACCAGTTTCTTTGTGTGTTTGATGAGTCAGGCTGAGCTGTATTCTGGTGTGTTTCTTCATGATGTTTCCCCATTTTGGTTTTGTCAGCTGTTGCTAATGTGTGACAGCAAAATTAGATAGAATGAAGCAAAGCACATTTATCGCAGTACAAATGTTGCCACCTGTTAATACCTGACAGATCTTCCTGAGGACATTTTGGAACACTGCAGAAGTATAACTGCAAGTAAACTGACAGAAAAACTTACAAATATTTTAGGTTTCCATGCTGCAGTGCTAAAATCTCTGGTCTTCAACAGCTGCATTAAAATTTAATTTAAAATTCACTTTGTTTTTTAATTATTCTTCARTTATGATCAAGTGATTTTTACACTTGTGTAATAGTTAAAGAGACTTGACATCTATGAACAACTTTAAAATGATCAGCCAAAGAAATACAGATCTGGAGGTGGTCTAAACTTTTTAGGGGTAAGAAGCAGAACACAAACATGTCATTTAACACACATAGAAAGTACTTACATGGTTATATCAGATGTAACATGCAGGTTAATTGAAAATACACAGAAGTATAAAAGCTGTCTATGAAGTATATATTAAAATAACCCCAAGCAGATCCTAGACTGAAGAAGGAAAATAAACTAAACATCATATTGTTCCTTTTGAGTGTTGAATGTTGTCACCCTGGAACCACCATCAGACTGATTACATGGACCTCTAGTCAAAAGAGCAATGGAAGGATAAGGATAAGCAAAACACCAGCAAAAGGTGTTATGAATCTTGTGCACTTAAAAATTTTCGTGGTACAAAAAGATAATTCACCAAATGTCATCATGGCCACCAGAGAAGAGATTCAACTTGTGGAAGACAAATTTCCAATTAAAAACAGATTAAGACAGTAAAAAGTAGAAACAATAAGAACACTTTCTCCTCCCAGCATCCACCACATCTTCTCAGGTTCATCTCTACTTCTTTAGTTCCCAACTTTGCAGACTGTGGGAGGAATAAGATGGGGGAGTGTGGTTGTGGTCATGTTATGAAACACTTGATGTCTGCCGCTCCTTATTCCTCCCACTGTATCTCTGCTCAAGCTTAGGTCCCTCTGATASGATACAGCCCACAAAAGGTTCCAACATGAGTACTTCCCACAGGCTGAAGTACTTCAGGAATTACTCCACCACAGCATCTCTGATGGGCTTAATTTTGGCCAGGAACAGGTCCATCTTGGAACCATCTTGAACTGGCTCTGTCTGACATGGTGGCAGCTCCTGCTTTCCTTTCCCAGAGGCCATCCCTGCAGAGCTCCTCCCTCTCTACTGCCAGAAATTTGCCATGCAAAGGCAATGTAGAATATTAACACTGATTTTTGTTCTTTATATTTAATGTCTTTCCTTTCTGCCTGTTAATAGGTCTGAGAGTAATAGGGTGTGGCATTTTTATCTAGAGRGCTTAGAATAGAATTTTGAGAAAATGTCAAAATGTTATTTAGATGTCTGCATTTTTAGCATTTATTCAAATGAGTGAAAATAAGAGGTCATTGAAATCTTGTTTTTAACATGAATTGAAATTCGAACTCACAACACACTCCTATCACATTTAACTTGACTAAAATTGTAGATTATATTTAGCTCAAGAGATCAGACAAGAGGGTCTTGAAAGTAAATTTTGGTTTTAACCCCTCTGTATTTAGAAACTTGCCTCTACATTGCATATCCTCTGAKGATATAGCTGCTGGCATAGCAATCGCTATACCTTGAGTTTGTTAGAATTTCCCTTTCAGAAGGAATTTAAAAAACAAATSAATCAGCTGAAAATTAACTGTTTCTTGTTCCTGTTCAAGAAATCAGTTTCCTGGTTATCACTGAATGTCACATCTCTTCTCAGTAGTTTATTTTAATAATGTATTTTACACATAGGTAATCTCTCAATTTCTATACACCAAAAGCAGATTTTTCTTTCTTTTTTTTTGCTTTTTGGGTTTTTTTGGTTTTTTTTTTGTTTGTTTGTTCTTTTTTTTTACAGTTTTAAACATCTTTGCTAATCCCATTCAATTGTCTCTACTCTGGAATAATCTTTCTTTTTTTCAAAAAGCTAATAGTTATTGGTATAGTAGGTGGACAACAACTAATGCCCTAGGCTAGCTGCAGAGACAAAAAATAAATATGTATGAGATGTAGAACTTAATTTCAAATGCCAGGTGCAGCCTGCTTCCWTTTTTTCCCCGTAGAAATTCTATTGTTTGTGATTTGTACCATAGCTTTATTCAATTCTATTTAGTATGAAATCAGTCTCTCTCATGATCTTCCTGAAAAACCAGTATGCTCATTTTCAGCATATTTTASCATTTTTAAATTGATGGGAATTTTTTAGAGGTGTATACTCTGATTAACAGGGACAAAGCTATTTTGAATACCTACTTCTTCCACTGTGCCTTAAAATGTAATGATTGCTATTAAGGCTCATTAGATAATTCCATCATGTGTAACTCATTTAAATGAAAACATGTCCAGTGCRCATATAATCCAAGAATCAAGAAAATAATGATTGTATGTGTTTTTGATCTTACTATATGAAAAGCATAAAAACTGCTGCTGATAAACCTATATGGTGCCAGTTTTAAACTCCATCTGAATTGTCAGAACCTGCTCTACATTCCAAAGTMCATTTTGTCTAGGTTTTAACTTGATATGTTTTGTACAAGTGTGTAGATCACTTTATAGTTATTTTGAGAAAGAAATGTTTAAAAGAGCTCTCGAATTCCTACACAATTTATGTTTCAAGAGTCATAAGGGAAATTAACTAATGTCATTCCTGCATCATAARGCCATGGACACTAAGCAGATATGTGGGTAGGATTCTGCCACTCATTAAATAGAAACCATGTCAACTTTCAAATTCCACAGAAAACAGAGGGGAAAAATGAGTAAGGATGATAATGAAGAAAACAGTTTTGAACTTCAGCTCAGGACTTCAGAAGACAGAAACTGTATAGCCTTTTTCTTAACAGGAGTTGCATACAAATTGTTTTACACTCTTTCTTCTTGTTCAGTATTTCAGAAGTCMCTCCTTCTCTTACGATTTTTCCGTGTTAAGTTTTTCATTATTGTACATCTTCTATTATTAAAGAGCTACTGTAGATGGTTCAAGGATAACTTAGTCTGTGTCAATGTGAATCATCTCTCTAATTTTAYTGAATGYTACTTTCCTCTTGCACATTCTTTTCCCACCAGCTCATTGTAACACCATGAGACTTGGAAAAAAGAAAAGCTACATGCTTTTTTCTTGGCCATTTTCAACTGTTTGCTTCACAAGGAGGTAATATAATTTGAACTGGATTTATCTTTTATCTCAAATTTCCTGTAAGGACACAGTATATTTGAAAAGGCTGTTACTTTCCAGCTAAGAACTATCTGACTTTCAGTGATAGATGAGCTGATGCTTCAGTCAAGAATATATAACACACTTATATTCTTTTCAAAGTGCTTTGGTTTCTTTAGCTAAAGGTTAAACAGTGTCAGTTATTATTATGTTGTTATTATTATCAATAGTAATTTGTTCTTTTCATATGTGTGCACTAATGTGAATACATATTTTGAAATGTTGGATGTTGATCTGCAACTGCCTCTTACTACAATCAGAGCAGAAGGTCATTAAAYGACACAAAATGACAAGTAGTTATAGATAAAGTCAAAGCAAAACAAGCTGAAATAGCCTATTTTGAGAAAAAAAATGTTAACATGCTGTCTTATCTGTTATAACAAGACATCCTTTTTCTTTAAAATAGATGCAATTCTAATTTGAAACTGAGATCCCTGAATCAKTCACTGTCAAAAGTCTTTCCTTTTCAGTTGTAGCAACTGAAAAGATAATATGTATACACACACACACACATATATATGTATATACATATATTCACAGAAGGAATTTTTAATATTTATACACACACATCARAGAGCTAGAAATTACTATGATAAAGTGTTTAGAAGACTTCTGAGTCAGGTCAGTTTTAAATTTTAAAACAACTTTACTGATTACACTCACTGAGCAGGTGCTTATAAATGATGGTAATTTCTTGCACAGTATTAACTATTTTCATAACAAATGCAAAAGTCTTAGTTCATAGCACTTTTAAACTGGCTGTGAATTTAACATACTATGGTGGTGATGCAGTGTGGTGGGTCCATCTGCAGTTCTTGGTAGTTTTTAGTGACCAAGATGTGGATGTTCCAACTTGAAAGCTCCTAATCAGAGATAGGTGRGATTGTTCTTTCTTTCCAGTTTTCCTTTGTTTTGTTTAGTTTTGSCTGATAGTTTTTATGCCTTTGCCTCCATCCTCTGCTTCTGAAACTGTTCTTTTTTTCTGTTCTTTTGATAGTCTTTGTATGCTCGAGGAGCTATAATTTTGCAATGGTATGCTTCCTTTTTCTTGTTCTCTGGCAATTTCCTACTTGCACTTCCCACATGCAACTACACCCAGCTTCTTTGGTGATCACATTGCAWACATAATTATTTAAAACTGTGTTTGATTATGACTGATATCACAGTGTTACAAAATCCTTATAAATTGCTGTTAGTTGCACTTTTTCAGTACACTTTTATTAAAGCTCAGGTGACTGTTAGTCACCCTGTTAACTTATTTATATTGGACTGCTTTCTGGTTTAGTATTATGAAAACATAGAAACATTTTAGTTGTCAGTAATCTTTGGAGATACATCAGGCTGCTCAAGATTTTTCCTAGACAATCAGGAATAGCTCCTCAGGTGAATATTCCACAACCTTTCTGAGCAGCCTTCTCCAGTATTACACCATTCTTATCTTGCAGTGCTTTTCCTTATATCTTATCTGGTATGATTGCTGTTCACTGCCTTTCAACTGTGCACATGTGAGAAGCGTGTTCCTTCAATTTAAACTTTCATTAGGTAGCTGAAGACATCCTTTGTCTTCTATTTAAGGTAAATAAATCCAAATCTGTCTTACTTTTCATTATCTCATGTTTTATGACCACTGTGATTGACTACTGCTATATTTCCTCTAGTTTGTGAATCTCTTGTATGGAATAGTCTAGCTTTGGACACCATATTCCAGATAAAATTAAAAAAGTGTCAAGTAGAGTGGAATAATTACTGGTTTTTACCTGCCACTATGCTTTCTCTTGTGCAGCCTAGCACGAATATTGTTGGATCTAGTTCATTCCTTCACTTAAATGTCACACAATTTCATTAGATTTCTTCTTTTTGGTCTGGTATCCAAAGGGAAAAGAGATATAAARCATGGCTAAGTAATATGTGTGTGAATAAAAATGAGTTCCTTTCAGTATTTTTGAAAAAAATGAGACAAACTTATTGACATATCAGCTACACAGTTGGTTTTTTGTCTGGACTTTTAGTTGCTTAGTTGGTTGAAGAAGGCACTTACTCCTACCCTGACTTTCCCCTTTAATGTTGTGTCTTTGATAACAGAAAGTTTAATCACAGTGAGTACAAYGCAAGTGTGTTTTCATCTGTGAACTGATGCCTATCAAAAGAAGACAACTTGTTAAATACTGAAACACTCATATTAATGTTAATGTCCTTGTACATTAGTAGATGATAACAGATGCTGTGATAATGGATATGATATATGAATTAAAACTGGAATTGAATGCAAGATTATTTTCAGAATGCAGGATTTTCAAATATACAAGAAAAATACAAGAAATTCAGGCCTTGAGAATAAATTCTGGTTATTTCTGATTTGAAAATTCAAGTCCATTAATTAATCAAGAGTATTTAAAATGTCTCYCATCTGTCAAAACATTTTCTTAAACAGAAATTATAAAAATGCTTAAAAGAACAATGTATTCATAAYAATGTATTGCAATTTGGTGATCCCTAGTCTATTTCATTTGTTATGCCATCATGTTATTAATTGAAAAAATCCATCCTCTGTAAAGTGATTTCTTCTAACTGTAGAACAAGATGTGCATTTAAGGCAGGAATATGCTGGATCCTTCCTTACATCCAGAGCACTGTGTCTCACACATCAAACTTTAGTGTGTTAGCTGTAAATTGAGGTATGTGGAATTTCTCCAAGAAGCGTGAAATCAAGTTCCAGTTTTGCAAGTGAACATTTTTCCCCTTGAGCAGAAAATACAGTGTAGAGGATGCATGGTCAGCACACCAATAAAATCTTACTTTTTTCTACAAGTTAGGAAGTTAAAACACAAAGAAAAAAACATACAAAAAATATGACAGTTCAAGGCTAGATGARAAATCTGCATTCTGTCACTGAAAACAAAGCTGCTAGATCATGGATCCCTGAAGTTGATATTTTTCAGAATTCTTGAAAGTCTGCAAATTGTTGAAGAAATGTTAGAAGGCTGTCTGCTCTTGTCAGAATCCACAGTTGGAGCTTAGCCTGAGGTTTGGAGGGGAGTAACTCTGATGAACTCAGCATAAGCTTTATCAGCTAGTTGTAAATATCCCTGCACCAAAACACTTGGGGCATATTTTCCCCTAACAGTCTAACTAAAGTGAAGTATTTGCTGTGAAAAATTGGATTTCTTCCCATATTGCAATATAGAGATTAAGAATGATCCACCAGGGATAAATTTGTATCACACAGGTTACCTCCTGTAACTTGGCTGTAATTTCAATTTTAAGTACAAATTATATTTGTGTCTTTAGCTGGCTAAGTATTTCCATCCATTTYTAACAATTATTTGTTTCAATGCAGTTATAATATTGATTTAACCACTGAACAAACAATAATAAAAAAGTCTTGGAGTCTTAGAACTGTCTAAATGAGAAAGACAAAAGGAATGCTGCTATCTCCCACTTACAGATAGGGAGCTGAAGCACAGTACAATTACTTTGCAAATGCTTTTCATCAGCAATGTATACATAATGCAGTGATGCACAAATCACAGATACTGTAGCTAGCTCTGAGAAAGACATGTCTAGAACCTGAACTTCTAGAGATTTTTTTTTTCAAGAAGATAGTTTTAGAATAAAAATGATTATAACAATATTAGGTTTTTCTAAGCTGAGAGAAAAAAAACGGCAACACTGCACAGTAGCATAGGTTATAGTTATTCTGAGACATTAACTAGCACTATACCTGTACTATGCCATGCAGACTTCATGCCTGCTAGTGATACTTCACGAATAACAAACACCAAGAACTGAACCTAAATCTCAGATACCCACTTCCACAATGTATTCTAATGCTTAGTCCTCAGATTGCAAGACTTTCTACTCCCACTGTCTCATGTAACAAAAATAAAAAAAACCGAGACCCAAACCCAAGAAAATAACATCTTTCAAGTTCTGATAAGAAAAATTCTGTTTCCAACTTCAGAAGAGATTTAAAGCTGTAAATKTAGCAAACACACACACATGGATTATTTTTACACTAAATAGCCAAGATATAGGATGTAGCTTTAGCATTGATAATTTTTGTTTTGGATAGTTCCCTTCTGAGCAAGTTTTTATGGAAACAACTCTCAGTTAACTGATTTTCTTCACTATACCTCATTTTGGACTATAAAAATATTGGGAAGAAGTAGAACAGTTCCTAAGTAGGTTTCAGGTACTGAATCATTAAGTAACAGTACAATTCCTACATATCATGGTGAAAATAACAGATTTTTCCATGAATGAAAGACTAAAGAAAAGATTTCTATCTCACACCTTAGCCCATGGATTGTGGCAAGGCAACTTCATTTATAGGTATAGAATCAYCAAGGTTGTAACAGACCTTTTGCATCATCAAGGCCAAATGTCAACACAGCACTTCCCCTTTAACCCTAAATTACTGAAAAAACTCATCACTCAATATTAGATCCAGATGCCTCTTGAAGACCTCCAGTGATGGTGACTCCACCATCACCCTGGGCAACCTATTCCAATACTTGACAACCCTAACAGAGAAAAAAATGTTTCTAATATCGAATTTGCATTTCCTCYGTCTTTGCTTAAGGACATTTCCTCTAGTCCTCTCACTGTAGGCATGGAAAAATATGTGTAACTCAAGCTTGTCCTACACTTATAACTGTAATGTAACTGAGTATCAGAGCAGGGCCAATCTATACTTTCATGCATGAGGAATTAATTAGTTGGATGGGCTAGGTGCTCCACATCTAGTCATCTGCACAGATGAATTAATGGACTGATCTTCAACAGTGAAAGGAATTGAAACAATGTAATTAAAATTATATCCATCTGCTCAATTAAGTATTTGATTCATTGATGAAGGAGCTCTTTGGGAAGGCATTTTAGAGTCCTGAAGACTGCAGTCATGTCCTGCTGCGCCTACACAGATTTGTTGGTTTCAGTGCGTTAACCACTCTAGGAGAAAAAACCTGGTGCTTTCAGGAATTTCTCACAAGCTTCTTGCTGCATAATTGATCATATAATGTATGAATAGGGTGTTTATAGGGAGTAGAGAGTATTCCTGGAAATGCAGACATAGTCATGTAGGACAATCCTTTATACATAATTTACATAGTTGGGTGATGTTTTGTACATGTTTTCAGATCAGCCATAGAGATAGATCCTGTATATTCAGGAGTAGTCATGCATCAGCTGGATTCAGCAAAACAGAGGCTGGGTGCAGTCTTACTTCATCCAACTTAAGTACCTTCCCTAGGCATTCAGAGAACAGTCCTCTTTGAGGGACTTCATTCCCCAAGCAKATGCTAGCCTGTGCCAAGATCGCTTTTGTAAGTCTCTCTATCTGTGCAATAGGAAAATGAGGGAAATGGAGATGGATAAAATATTTTGGCTGTTTGCTTCCTCTAGCTATTYAGAATTAAAATTTTGTTTCAATATTTCCCAGGAGCCATCAACGTAAATATCAGGTACTCAAATGAGGAAGGCATGACTGGCTTTTTTCAGAAAGAATAGAATTAATGTAGTTATGTTTATTTCCTTGTAAGAGTTGAGGCAGCTCTGGCAATCTGAAAGTTAGAGCACACCTTTTACTTTTCAGAATGGCTTTCTTTCCTTAAATACCAATTGCATTTTTCTGATTTATACTACTGTCATTAAATTTTTCATCTTCTAATACTGTAACCAAATGGGATGAAAGAAACTTATCCAGCAACAACTTGATGTAAATCAGCAGACATTTTTTATTCAGGATGCTGGCAACACAGGGGACAGACAACTCCTCTGAAACTGTGTTCCACCCAACAAACAAAACTTACCCCTTYGATATACTTTTCCTGCTAAACCATTGTTACAGAAATTCTTTTACATCTTATGCATGCTATGCAAGTTCTTTAATTTACCCTTTACACTTATTGGTTCCAATAGTTAATAATTTCATCAATATTCTTATCCTAAAACAATCATTGGCTACTTCTACTGTGGTCTACTGATTGGAATCCTTGGTATTGAAATTAAGATGAGAAGGATAGTGAGTTTTCTGGTAGCATAACTTTCTTGACCAAAATATAAGGGCCCAGTAACTTCTTGGTGTGGCTTCTGTGGTTACACATTCCAAACACAGCACACCTGATATACCTTATACTTCATGATTTTCTATTTAACATCATAGCTAACGCTTTTGTATCATTTAATTGATTATTTGATCAAATATTCATAGCAATACTACTGTTTTTACGCCTAGAAAAATGTCCAATACTTTCTTCTTGTTTGCTTTAATTTGGGGTTTTTTTCTGTTGCTCATTCAATGGAATTCACTGTCTGAATTCCATTAACTCTTCTAATGCTGCTGCGTTAACACACCTACAGCTTATCCTTTATTTCTTTAGTTTATAGTTTTTCACAAGGGCTAGTTAACCAAATAGTGCCTCCCAAGCTGATTCACACTTATCAGCATCCAATCCAGTGTTTTCTATATAGCAGAAAAAGAAAACATTGAAACATGTAGATATAGAAATTACATAACTAGAACACCAGGAATGTATTCCTGTACAGTACACTGCCACTTTTCAAAATATATAACTTAATTAGCAGCACACAATACTTTTCTGTCACCTGCTATATACATACCTAAATTTTTATCAATGTCCAAAACTACTGGTAATATATTCATTTTATAACACACTTCTACTGACAGCACTCAGATACTGAAGAAATGAAAGCTATTTTTCTGTTACTAAATTGAAGAAAATTGGAGGCATGGGGAATAAATATAAACTGATGAAACAATGATTTTTAAATACAAGTTGCAAATGCAACTGAGCAATCTTGTCCAAAGACTACTTTTGAGACTTTCTGTTGTTAACATTGTAGTTGTTGTCATCTTTATCACTGTCTCACGTCTTTATCACAGTGGAATCTAAATTTCATCTAGACAGCATCTATCTCCCTACGTCTAATAAATATCTAGAACTTACGTCAGTCTTTTTTCAGAGGAGTGCACAAAGGAGTAAGTTTTTATCTTTACCAGTGACAATACAACACAGAAAGAGGTTTCTGTTTGCCTGTAAGTATATAAGAGCAGGACCTTTCTTTTAAACTGATTTTTAATTTTAAATGAATTAAGATCATCTAAGGTCAGACTATTATGCTCTTAACCATCGTTCTAAGAAGTAATCAATAGCCCTGCTTATGGGAGTAAAATCTCCCTAATGTGGTCACATGCAGGGCTCACAGCCTGATCTATGAATGTCAGCATCATATTAATAAATCACTTCTGAAACACTTAACAAGCTGCATTACTTTGAAATTTACCGTAATGTTCCAAGAAATAAAAACAGCACAAATCCTAAAAAAGCAAACTAAACTAAAGGAAAGCCCCACATCATCAGATAATCTAGAATAATCTTAAATCAAAAGCAATATTCAATGATAATAAGGAAGTGATATCAAATGTGCACAGGTTCAGTATAAAACATGAAGAAAGAAAGGAATACAATATTTAGAGAGAGAGAATAATTTTTATTTTCATGGTGATATTTGTTATGAAAGTTAATTATGTTAAGTTCTAAGTTGTACACAATTCTAAAGATCCTACTTGAATAATTATATATTCTGTTTGTGTACTATTTAGTTGTCTGTAATCCTACTTATCATTCTTATATTACAAATTCAGTTTTATTCTCACTGAAATTAATAGGCAACCTGCTAATTTCAGGTTAATTTAAAAAAAAAAAGAAATATTATCTCACCAAAAAAATCAACATGTTAAAACTATTTGTATTTCATGTCAGGACTGCTTGAATTCTTTTAACTTGGTTGTTCAGTTTGGGGTTTTAGCTTTGTTTCCTTCCCCTGTCAGTGTTAAGTGAGGAAGTGGTCAATAGTAGAAGGATCAATATCCTATGTATTCCTGCCATTAAAGACRCTGAACCAARACATTAGGTAATTCAGAGCAGGGTGTGAACTRGGCGTGAACTGGGCATGAACTCTCACTATGTGATTTAGGAAAACAGAGCTATATATTGCACTCCAAGTTCTACTCATTCTAGGATATTTCTAAGAAAGCAATTGATTTCACTAAAATCACAAGAAAACGTACTTTTGAAAACTTCCCAGATGGTTATAAACATCTAGAAAAGCACAGATTTTTGGCCAAATTATTCATTAAAAAAAAGTTCCTGCTTCTATTTCAAATTTGAAGTTTATCATGAAAGATTGCTGGCTTGAATTGTACAACAGAGAAAAGTTTTTCTGTAAGACCTCTATTCAAGTTGCTACTTACTATCTTTTACACTCCAGGTTATAAATGTTTTACTCTGTAACTCTGGAAAATGCACATTCCTCTTCCAAGATGTTAGTGTACATCTACAGAAATCTATTAGCTTGTACCAAAGGAACAGATAAACACACAACCCACAAAAATTAAAAACCAAAACAAATCAAAAACCCCAAAACAAACAATCCTCCCCAAACCAAACAAAACCCCCCTCCAAAACCAAACCAAACAAACATACAAACCCCACAAGGGAAAAAAAAAAACACAAAAAAGTCTAGAATGGTTAAATTGCTCTCTGCTACAGATCATCATAACACTATAAAATGTTAAGTATCTCCATGAAATAATGAATGAGACATGCAATTGATATTGACACCTACYTAAAGGTAGAAGTTTAGAAATTTGATTACAGTCCTTTTATTTGTTGAAAAAAATCAATATTGAAAAGAGTATTTCAAATGAAAATATGGAAGATACTTGTAGACTTGAAATGGAATGTCTGGATCAGTATATAGTGTATGATGCAAGCAGTAACAGCAGCTGTTAGAATGAATTAAGATGTTTGAAATCTTAACATCAGCAATAAAGAGAAAATAATGTTAGGTTTATAATTAAAAATGTCACACTGGCAACCTGAGTTTACTTGCTTATTCAAAACATGGGCAAATAATATCTTGTGCAATTACTTGTGGATTAAATCAAGGCAATGTCCTAAGCATACAATAAAGTGGAGTCAACCCAGCTCCATTGTCYCCACTGCAGCAATCTGGAATCATGATATAGCCAAGCTGTCTTCAGGCAAGAATAGGTGGCCAAGGGAAGAAAAAATAGGTTTTTATCCATAAAGAAATCCACAGAAGTTCTGCTAGAGCAATTATTTCTAAACCTAGGGCAGAATCGTGCATCTGCTAAACACTCAGGGATTTTTATTTTTCTTTTTTTTTTTTTAAGTAGACATCATCTTTTATAAACATAAAGGATCCAAATACAACACTAACAGGGAGTGGGGTGCATGTAAACGCCTTCTCTCCCCACAGTGTTCCTGCACCAGATTAATTTTTTTCTCTTACTATCTTATGTTGTCATTCAGTTTCTTGTTCTCTTTTTGACCTTGCAACACTTGAAACTTAGAAGTTCAACAACATCAGATATCAGATCAGATTATTCCATTTCAGCTTTCTGGAGCTGCTTTCCAGAAAAGCAGGAAATTAATTTGTCTACTGCTTTCTCAGCTTTTCTTTCTTTTTTCAAGCTCCACAAGTAATAAAACAAAGGATACAGACAAGGAAACAGATTAAAATTCTGACTACTTCCCATATAAAATGTGCTGAAGTGCAGGAATCAGCTGCAAATCACAATTTTACCCTCAAAGGGGTAATTAATTAAATTTTCAGGYTGCCAATTCTATCTTGGAAGACAATAGCATTTCAAACAATYCTTTTCTTATATGTTTTGTTTTCCAGTTTAGACTTTTTTTTCTGTATCATAGTCTCAATCCATTTCTCAGATATGAAAATACTTTCTCTTTTCAGTTTTTAGTTAAATGTGCACTAAATCTGTACTGTAAATTCAGCCATTGATTTCAGCTTTATATTCTGCACATACTTGTAGGGAGACAATAAATTTCAAGTAAGTAATCAGGTATATTTCTGGATGTAATTATTCACTCAACACACATTAATCAATATAATTGTAGCTATACAGATCTCCATATACCCTACCTGTACACATGTGCACTCACACAAATGCACACAATCACATTTGTTTATCTGGAGAAAAATCACAGAAAAGAAAATATTCTTCAATATATGGAGATACTTGCAARCAACAGAAATATATGTAAATATTATTAAATACAATAAGCAATGTAACATTTATACATATATATGTGAATATTATCTGCTATTTTTTCTTCTATATTGTTTTTTTTCCTTTCTGAATTTTTCTTCTAAAGCACTACTTAGTGGACACCCAACTTTTCTTTGCAACTATTGCATTTTAAATGTTTCCTTTTTGTTGGCATCATTTCTAAATTAATATAGAAAATAACAAGCAGTCAAACCTTCAAGCAATTAGTCAGTAAAATAAATAGAACATATATGCAGCTTCTAGATTTAGACTCTAAGAACTGTATTTGTAAAACAATTTTCTGATTTTTTTAATGCCAAATTAGATCAGTTCTCTTTCAGAAAATGTTCACACATCTTAACAGAATAGCTTTCTATAATTTTTCACTAAGTTGATGCTTTGATGCATTTTACTTATACAGCTGTATTTCGAAGTGGTGTTTAGGGCAAAACTATTTCTAAATGTGAAAAAGCAGAGAGAAAATAAATATATATATATTAAGCTTTTTATATTCTTTCTTTCCTGGCCTATAGGGAAGATCTCTTTATCAACATTATTTTCTCCAAAGCACTTACAAATTATTTAATTATTTCCTGGACTTCTGGAGTTGAGGAYACCTAAGTGAAAAGTGGTTCATAATTCCTGAGGACTTTCTTTTTTTTCTGTTTTTTGAAGAGCTGCCACTGTGTCCCCACTTCATTCTATATAGTTTCAAGTACTTGGATCTAAGACTTCTGGATTAGAAGTTTAGTCACGGGGTCTTATCTTTGGCCAGTCATATACTTTCTACATATGTTCTTCCAAAAAAGTATTCACTTATTTTTATTGTCAATCTACCCAAAACCTAACCACAGAGGAAAAAATTGTGGATAGAGTGGGGAACATACACTTTATCAAGCCAGAGTGAGGTAAGAATGAGAATTTAAAATATTTATATATTTTTGTCCCTAGACAGTAATAAAGTACATGCTATTACTACTTCAGCTACTACTAAATGTTGTTATTAATGTTTTATTATTATTATTACTTCTTTTAAGCATCTATATTTCTTGCTAGTTTATTCTGAAATTTTTGTTTTGTTACTMTTACGTTTACTTTCTAAATTTATATACAAATTAGTAATTTGATAAATTATTTCTTTTGTTTTGTGGGGTTTTTCCCTGTTTCCTTTCAGTTCATTGCTGAAATCCTGATTTTTCCAAGTGGGTATGTCTGTAATACCTATATATTTCTTCTATTAGTATGCTTGTATTAGCTGCAATGTTCTTTTATGAAACTGTCCATTCATTCTGTGAATTCACTATTTTCTCCTTTGAGGAAACAATCAGATCTGCTTATTTGAATCTATGAATTTTATTATGCACATTTTTCTGTATTAATAAATAAATTTCAGTATTTACAATGGTCTTTCTTATCMAATTTACATTTTAATTTCATGTTCTCAGTCATTTTGCACTTGTTGTTCAGAAACAAAGATAAAACGGTTYAGATTTGTCTTCAACTTCTGTATTCAAATGTTTGCTCCGACAGACTCCAAGAACTTGCTTGATGATCTCTTACAGATTTCTGTATCTGACTAGGTCTCTTTCTTTGCTTACAGAGGCACAGTTAGTAGTTCATAAGCTTCGACTGACTGTGCAACTTCCCAGTCCCAACTGACTGAAGCATCTGTTTCTGCACTGTGCACTGCAATTCTCTTCACAAAACATCACTCCAAGTCATACTACTGTCATGGTGGGCATTCTAGGGACTAGCTGGWCACAACCATTATGTGGGTTAGTGTCAGAATTCAGGACATCCCTCTGGCTGTCCTGGACTGCCAAGATCTCTGCCAGGGGGCTCAGAGACCCCRGCACAGAGCCCAGGACACCTCTGGTTTTGATTATGACCCATGGAGAAAATTACCAACCTTATATGAAGATCTGCCCGCCACAACAGTTTAAGTAGAATGATAGTGAATTTATCACAAGGTGAAAAATAGATTTTTGGGGTTTTTAGAAYGGGGATTCAGGGGGCAAGATGGAGGAATCTGGGCGWGTCCAGCCTTTCTCCTTCTTATTGGCCTCCATCTTCTGCTGTGATCTTGGCACTTTTAGATTGGTTTAGAGTAGAAGCTCACTGTCCAACATAGGTAACAGGTATTGGAAAGTAATTGTAAATATTGTCCATGTAGTTTTTAGTATAATAAGATAACATCACCACAGGGGCAGGCAGAGTGCCTTTGACTGTCTTGATGAGCAGACCTCGGCAGGCCAGGAGAAAMAATTTTATAGATAAGGAACAATAAACAACCTTGAGACCGWGAACCGAAGAGCTCTGACTCCTTCTTTGAGCRCCGGGCTGGGAAAAGAGACTTTTTAACATATCTCAGGGTCACTCTGATCAGCTAGRGATCCCAAGAGGTTAGTAATTTTCTTCTTTATCATGACAGAATAGTTCCTAGCRCACATTTCTTGGTCTGTTAGAAAAAAACAGCTTGCAGAAATCCAGGTTCAAAGAATTCTGGTGTATAGTATGTATTGTATAGATGGCCTTGCCCCAGTAGGTCCTGGTTGCTCTTGATGGGCTGCAGCTGTGATGTCCTTCAGTGGSCTGCAGCTGTGGCTAGTCAAGATAACTGGGATAAAAGGATGTGRRCTGGCCAGTCAGGGAGAGCCTAGAAGGAGTTCTGAAGAAGCAAGAACAATATGCAGAAGAAGAAGTCAGTGCTGTGATGAGCTGCCCCCAAGAGARCACCAAGAAGTTTTGGACTCTTGAAATATGATAACAACATGGTGATCTTTTTCTTTTACATTACTTTAACTGGTTTTCTATACACTTTGTACTTTGCTACTAATTACAGTGAATCTGTGGTCTCAGTTTTAATTGCAAAGTTATCTTATCTGTAACCCAAATATGAATCCCCTTTAATCAATAGGAGACACAAGGAATGAAGCTCTTTTTAAGTATTTCTGAATGTTACACTTGTTTTATGGTCAACAGGCCTTCATCCTACCATAAAACAGTTGTAGATCTTCATTAACTCTTGCCCTACAGACACCCTGCTTCTTAGCTTTTTTCTTAGTAGTTTATTTGTCACATTTTAAATCAACTCTTATTCTATGAACTCCTTGTTATAGATGGATAATGAGATAATTGGCTCTCGCAATTAAGGGWTAACTATTGTGTGAMTATTAAGAAAAACYTTAGTGATGTATAGTTATGTTATTGTAGTTTAGATGTCCTCTGTTCTCCCCATACTTCTCCTTTCCCYACCCGTTACTGTTGCCATCAGACAGCCTGGGTTGTCTAGGACAGGTACGAAGAAGGCTGCACGTCTGTCCCTTGCATGGGGCAGTTGGGAATGGAGAAGCTCGGTGCTTAGGGGGTGTGGCATGGCAGCACCTGATCTCCAATTGAGCTACAAGAAARCAGTTTCCACCAATAAATGGCAAAGAAGAGCTGACTCACAGACTTTGTGAGGGGCCAGGCTTGGCTGATGCAACCCCCAGGGGTATAAAAACTGAGCATCCATCTTGCAGTTGAACYGGTCATGTGGTATGCATAAGGGCAGTTCCCAGTGCTGTGAGTTTTTTCCTTAAATAGTCCTTTTTTTGTATTTTTGTTAAGGTTTAATAAACCTTTTTAAATTTTYATTAAAGTGAGCAGTTGTTTCTCACATCCTTATTTCAATTTTCCAGTTCAGAAATCCTCTTCTTCAGCATCATATGGCATTGAATTTTAGTCTATGTTTATGACTTCATGTAATTTTTTTCCACAAGTAAATGCTTCAGTACTTAAATTCCCCTTTAGSRATCTTTGTCCCTCTTGAGGATGGTRTTTTTATTCTTTTCTCCTTTCTACTTGGCCCAACCACTTTTCTTATTTTGTAATACAGTAAGTCCTTGATTTGTCTTTCYTCCCTTTTCCAACTGCTACTCTTTSCTAGGCTGCATATACAGCAGTAATCTAATTTAAATTTGGTATTCCACTCAATTATGCACTAAGATTTCCAGATTTAATATTCATAAAACTTTGTCACAATTTTAAACTTGGAGGGATTGGTCTGTGGTCYGATGAAAGGGAGACCAGGGCTTTTCCTGATGGAGTTAAAAACTGAGGAGAGTTTTGCATATGAATAGTTTCCAAGGGACAGGACTGACTAGATTTACAATGCTAATTCCTATTCTGAGAAACTGAAGGTGTAGGATTGCATGTTTAAACTGGTAGTTGTGAAATGTCTAACAATTTGTCAGAGAAAACTTTGCAGCAAACTAGGTGCTAGGTAGCAATATACATCACTGATATCATTTCTATGTGCTCATATGCCCTTGTATGCRTGTATGTGCCCTTGGAACTGTGCCACTCATTTTAGATTTTGTTAGAATGAATTTACTTTGTACTTGGCAGGAACTGCGATTTTAAGGCCACTCACTAAAATCAGAATAACTTTTCCTGGGTTTAATTAGAACCAGAATACTACAGTAGTTTAGATATATCTAACTCACTATCCAAATTATTTTAAAGATGGCATGGTCAATAGCTTAAATTCAGAGTTGACTTTAAGTAGACATGATGCCCACTTAGAATGGACTCTGAATTTAAGCTATTGCTGAGGCTGCACCAGTGCTGAATGCAGTGGGATAATCACTTCTGACCAGCTGGTGATGCTGCACTTGATGAACCCCAGCATGGGTTTGCTCTCTGGGCTGCCAGGGCACGCTGCTGGCTCACACTGAGCTGCTGCTGATCAGGAGCCCCAGATCCCTTTCTGCAGGGCTGCTCTCYAAGCAGTCCTCTGGCAATTTGTACTTCTGCCTAGTCTTATTCTGTCCCTGGTGCAGAATACAGAACTTGGACTTGCTGAATTTCATCACATTAATCATTGCCCAGTGGTCAAGTTGTCTAGATCCCTCTGTGAGGTAAACCAGTATCCCTTCCCAGTTTGGTATGATCAGCAAACTTGCTAAGGGGGCATTCAACTCTTGCATCCACATCATTGATGAATATATCAAACTGAACTGGCCCTAGAACCAAAACATGAGGAAAGGACACAGGGTGGAGCAGTTCTTGAAGAGCTGCAGCCCATGGGAAGGACCCACACTGCAGGATTCTGTGGAGTATTGGCTCCTGTGGCAGGGACCACACACTGGAATAGAGAAGAAGTGTGAGGAAATAGAGAATGAAGGTAACAGTTCCATTCCTGCTGCTCCTATTTCCTTGTGCTGTTCAGGGCTGGTGGGGTAGTGCTTTGTTTAATTGGCAATAAATTAAAATAATTTCCCCAAGCAGAATCTTCTTAGCCCATTATGGTAATTGAAAGATCTTGGTGCTTCTGTCTATACCTAGAAGCTTTTTTTAAGCTCTTCCTGTTATGCTGATGGAGGGGGAGTGACAGAGTGGCTTGGTGGGCACCTGGCAGCCAGCCAAGGTCACCATACCACACCAGCTCAGTATAGTGCCACTGAAGTAAAAAGGAGATTTTCATTTGAGATTTAATAATAGAAGTTCTGCACAAGACTTTTTCAGTAATTATATTTGTAAGGCCTCAGTGAGTACTGTGCCCTACATTTGGCATCTGTCTAAAAATAATACATAGAAAAATGGAGGAAAGGCTCAGTATGAGGTCAGAAAACATAACCATTGAAGGAAAGAAAGNCTAACTGTCATTATTTGTGCCTCATCTTTACTGAGAGGAAGGGAAAGAAATCTGTATACTTTTAAAAAGTAGCATTAAATRCTAAGCATTTTATTTTTTAACTATTTGCCTGTTTAATTTTCAGAATTTCTTCTACTGAAGCTTCTTAATATTCTATTTGCATAATGCTTTCCAGAGATTGATGCACTATTTGTGATCTTTACCAGTACATAAAAATTTGTCAATTTACTTTTAGTGACTCTCAGACTTTATAACATAAATGAAAAACTGAGGATTGGCCACAAAAACATCATAGATCTATAATGTAGTGCATAGTGGTTATAATGGAAAGGAATAAGATATTAGCAGTTCCATAAGGAATTTTAATCCTGTAAATCTCCATTTCACTGTCACAAGGTTAGAGAGTGCAAAAAGAAAAAAAAAAACAGTGTTATACTTTAAAGAGAATATTTCTAGGTTTTAATATTCCATGGAAGCCATGAGAGGAAAACAAAGAATCTGTTACAATGTTGTTTGTATTTTGTGGGTAACCTAATTAGACTTTCATTCCTGTAGGACTTGGGAAGGCTTTCTACATAGATAAAATGTTGACTTTACCTCAATAAATGCAGTTCCATATATTACATTCCACACTGAAATATATTTATAATTAGAATTCTAACAAGTGATTTCATAAATTTATAGGATGCATTACCACTTTATGGACATTTTAATTTACTACTTGAATTAGTAGTCCACATTAGTGACATTAGAAAAAAAATGAAAAAAAAAACGAACAGTTATAAACACTAAATGGGATTAAGTAAGCATTTTTGTTAGCCCCAAAGCTATCCTGATATAGCTTTATTGTCTTAATCAACTTAGTTGACTCATTTTACTGCTCTTCTGAGGTGGATGTTGTGGACACATGCTGGGATACTAGTTCACTTCTGCCAAATTAAAAATGATAATTCTCATGCGTGAAATAACTGCATGGACTAATGACCAAGTCTCAGCATAATTTGAAGTGAAGCCCCAGCAGGTGGCAAACAATTAAACACATAACATAATATAATAAAGTCAGAAGTATTTTTTCTTTTCTTTTTTAAATAAAAAATTAAGGGAGGGAAATAAGGAAAGCAAATACTCCTTTTCTTGAACACTGCTAAACTCCACAAATAAATTCAGAGGGACAAATGAGGAAGAAATTAAAAAATATGCCAATGGAAAGCCACCTATTAACAGAACTCTCCCAATTCTAATCCAGAATTCTAAATACAAAATAGTTGTCTTCTTATGAAAGTGCAGACATGGTTCTACTCCTACTGAAAAAAATAACCCAAAATTATAAACCCCAATAATTATGACCCCCAAAAATTCCTTCAGCAGCAGAATAAAACTTGAAACACTTTGGGATTTCCTAAGCTTCAGAAATACTTTTAAGCCAACTTGAGGAACAAATATGTAAWAATTATTATTTAAATGAGAAAAACTCTAACCCCAAACCAGAATAACTTCCCTCTACAGAACCCTATCTAATTKTTCCTTACTTTTATATTGGATCCCTTATTTACATGATTTCTAAAAGTATTATATGTAAATGCTGAACTTGTGTCTCTGAGATAATGATGAGCAAGGTGTTTCTTGAAAAATATGCTTTTTGAAGAACATGGAATATTTTCAGGGGCTCACTTCTTGTGTCTGCAAGCATTCGAAAATACAGTAGCTGGATTATAATTTCAAATATAAACTTAATCAGTTTACAAATATTCTTGATTTGAGTTTCAGATTATTCAGTGCAAAGTTCTGTTTCATWGTGAAATTTCAGGTTATTTTAGGAGTTTGGTGACTGTCTGCTTAAGGTTGTATTTCAACTTACGCTAAAGCATAAATAGTTAAGTACTTCTRTAGAATGGGCACTCAAGATGCCAGGCAGCTCTTAGCAAAAAGAATTGGGGTGCCTCCTATATTCTGGAACAGTCCACACATAAAGCAGAAAGGATTGGTGTAATATTAACTCTTAAAATACTCTGTAGATTTGTGTTGCTAATGAATTTTTAAGTTAGTTAATACTGAAGGGGTTTTTATAATAAAAAGCTAAATTATTTTTAAAATCATTAAAATAGAATAAAAACTGGCCCAAAACCAGCAAAACATTCAGGTTTTGAACTTATAACTACTAGAACATAAATAACTTAATGGCAAAATGGAGTTATTTTAAAAGCAATGCCTTCTGTTCTTGCTAAATATAATAACTTTAGTACAAGAATAATGCTGAAGAATGAAATCAAGYAGTTCAATTAACATAGAATTTTTGTACACAGTTAATGACAGCCCCTGGATGTACTTGTTATTTTTATTTTGAAGACAATCAGAGAAATGTTGATTTTCAGGAGTAAACAAAAGAAACCCAGGGCAAGACACTGGAGTTGCTGTATTTGTTTTTTTTTTTAATTCTAATGTTAAGGGGCAATTTGCAGCTGCAGCTATCATTTTAAAARGCTTCTTTTGGAGAATGTCATGCTGGGAAAACAACTAGAGAGACAAACTTCAAAAGAGCAGATGAGTACCCTCCCAAACACAAAGCACTTCTGATAAGGGGACTTTCTCCTTTTAGTCACAGTGTGAGGGGAAAACCTGAGCAGAAATTTTGTGAAAGGTTTTTGTCTGAAGAAATGTGGAATCAGAACAATGTGTGTTGTATTAGAACACGGTTTCTTGGAACCTAGTGTTTGTATTCTCTGATTGTTCAGGGCTGGTTTTGGGGTTTTTTGATTGTTGGTGTTAGGGGATTTCTTGGGTTACTTTTTTTAAATAAAGTTTCTGCAATAACWCTGGTAAACAATCTTTAACGTCCACAAATGTTTACAAATAATTTTCTGTTCTCTCTCCCCAATCCTCTTCTTTTATTTGTACTTTTGTCTGGTCAGCTCAGCACAGATACCATACAATTACGTGTGAAGAAAAATCACATTGTCACATTTCATTTTAAAATGTAATTTTGTCTTTAAGCTACATAATTATATTAATTTCACTGAAGATTTACCTTAGTATTGTCATGCCTCTAGACTTAATCTCTCGTCCACTTTAAATCTATTGCCAGTGGATGGAAAAAAAAAAATTAATGTATTCCTTACTTCTTCTTCCAAGAGGACATACCTTTTGGTAGTGATGCCTGCTTCATTTTTCCTATTGCAAAGAACTCCCTATGAAGAAACACCCACAAGGGAATATGTTACTCTCTGTACTATCATCAACTTCAGCTTATCTCCTGTAGTGACTCACTCTTTCAATTTTCTCAGAGTTTGAAATAATTTCCTCCATGAGGCCTGAATTTTGCTGTTGTCAAGGAAAGAAAGACGGATGAAAAGACAGGACAAAAATTATTTCTCCCATCTTTTTACAAAACCATAATCAGGGCAATATTTATTTCTTTTGCTTTGTGACAAACTTTTGCATACTAAGAAAGTATGGTCGTGATTTAATTGTAGCATGCACTTGGAGCTATATACACAGATGTCAGAACCCTCCCGAAGGAATTTAATACAATATGATCTGAGAACAAGCCTATCCAAACTCATTAGCATGGATTTTCCTGAATTTTTATTGCACCTTTTCAATTATTTTTATTAACRTCTTTGACACAAAATCCACAGGAAAAAAAAATCAAGCTGCACTTTACAAGATATTTCCTGTTAACTCAGTGTTGTAGATGTTCAACAGCAGTACTCAGCAGCTTACATTTTCACATAAATGTAAGAATGAGAGCCTGAGGCAATCTGAATACAGGCTTTCCAGACTTCAAAGGAGTAGTGAATGATTCTTGCCCTGCTTTTGCCATCCAGAATTGGCCTAAGCTTGGGGAGCAATTAAAATTAAATGCCACTGAACTGCAGAAAGTGAAGATCGGCAGCTCTGGGCACGAGCAGACTTTTATGAAGTCTCCTGACTAATTCATATCTTGGTGTCTGTAAAGCGAGGAAAGGAGTCAGTGAGACCATTTTTACAGAAAGAGACCAAAGGGCAGCTGCATTAACCTTGAACATAATGATTCACACCTTTGTTTCAAATCAGCTGTTTTTCAGTTTCTGGTTGCCGTATTTCAGGAGAGGAACCCTCTGTAAAAGCAATTAGCTACTAARGATCTGAGTGTCTTCCCTTTAGTCCTAATGTATTCTTTTGTAAATAGCTCTTAGGGCACTTAAMCGTATAGACAAAGCAAAATGTACCAGAAAGGTGAAGCCTTTATTTATAAAATGGGATATTATTTTTTTAACAGAAGGTTTGTTTCTTTTTGTTTTATAAGTGTCAGAGGAAGTTTTAAATGGATATCGCTGAAAATTACTATAATAGTCAATAATATATGCAGGACTACTGAATTAAGATGTATATGTGTATTAAAACATGTTTCCCGACATAGTTTTGAATTTCGAAGTAAAAGAATATATAGATAGGTCACAAATTTGTGAAAAAATAACCATTTATTTTCCTGAAATTGTTTTATGAATCTTTTATCCAGCAACAAATACCAGAACATCACTTTCAGTAAAAGTTCAGAACACAAAAAAAAAAGTAAATCAGCAGTCTGATAGACATAGATGAACTCTGTTGTTTTAATTTAATTTGTCTTTGAAAGAAAGTACACTCTGATACTTCATATGCCATTGACAGTTTTTATAGCTTGTAACAGCCTGTCTAGTGTTCCAAATCATATTTTGAATGGTTGATATAGGCATTATTTTGYGAAAATAAGTAGAAAACAGAAAAAATATGAAAAATTTTAGAAGACTTGCCTATATAAAATGAGAAAGTTTTCAACTATATTCATTTTGAAGTCTCAAAAATACATAATCTGCAAGGATTTGAGTTTTCCAGCCACTTGGTTTTTTTGTGGGGCTAGAAAAATACAACATTTTATCTGTTGTGTTGATAACAGACCTTCAAAAACATGACTCTATTGTACAAAATGGAAACTGCATAATAACCTGTGTTTGCYATCTACATCAACTCTTCATAATTGCTCAATTAACACATATCACCCCTACATAGCTGGTGTTTAATAATCACTAAAAGTCCCATTTTTCTATTCAATACATGGTAAATGTTCTCACAGAATTAACATTTTCCAGAGTACAGACCCCTGATGTTGAATAATGTATTTCTAAAAATCATTGGGATGCCTTTACATTTTCCTCAAATACTTGCATTGTGATATAATCTACTATCTATAGAATGGCCTCTTCAGTGTTGGAAGGGGAAGTTTCTCAAACTCAAAACTAGTGATCTTTGCAGATTTGTTTCAAAATCAGCTAGGCTTTACCTATACTGATTTAAGCACCACCCTCCAAAATGTGTTCTCCATCTGACCTTCACAAAATTATTTCACCCTACAAAGGACTTCAATTGCTATAATGGCTCATAAACAACTGCATTAACATTAGCAGAGCTTGATATGTGTAACCCAGTTTCTCCATTAACTGCGATTTTTGTATTGATAAAAAACAATTAAGAATAAAATGTTTTTTTAAAAATAAAGAAGGTGCAATACAGTGCACAAACAGGCTTCAGTTGGATGAGGTATATTACRTCTAATCCATCTTCTATATTTGCTACTCGATACCATTTTTCTTTTAACGCATAAGGTCTTCCAGGAGAGGTGTGATGCAAATASCACACCTCAAGGCAAAAGGTATGCCACCTTAAGCATTCATCCAAACAAATGTGGAAAAAGTTACTGCAAAGCTCACCTTTTGAAAAGACACCTGTATGTTTAAAAAAACTCCAAAGCAATACCCAAATTTTGGCACATAGTACCTTAYGCAATAATATAATACTGCATCTTTATGCTACACATTCAATGAATGAAAACAAATGTAGGAAAGGATACTCAGTCAAAAAACTCAGTCTCTTAACTAAATTGTAAAAATAGGGTAATTCTATCTCTATTCATTAAAATCAGAATTTTACATGAACTAATATAGGCTAGRTAATTCCTGTTACATTTTCAGGACAAGTCTTTTCATATCTCAAAATTATTAGGTTTTCAAAAGCCTTAGAATAATTGGTCAGGAAATTTCTATGGATTAAATAATTTCTTTCCAGAAATCAGCATTTGGAAAAGGGAAATTTTAATCTTTATATATTTGGTTTATTTTATTTTTAATTTGTACAGAATATGTATCTGATGTATTTTGTTACGCAAAATTTTGATTAATTCCTTGAGGAAGACTAAAACAAACAAGCTGAGAATTAAAATAATAAAAAATTGTTATATCTTAAATCATCTTTTAAACACTGACAGGTATACCATGGTAAAGTTCTCATATGAAATATCAAAAATTCTCAAACTAGACAGGACCCAAGAAAATATAATAAATAATCTAATACTTTACCCTAATATTGACTTCAAGCTTGTTAAAGGAAATTATCTCTCACAAAAGCTAATGCACTAGGCTGATATCAGTCTTTATAAAAAGAACAGTCTTGTGGAAAGTATTTTATTAAAAAGTCATAATGAAATATTGAATGCTTCAAGAATACAATATTTGATACAATATTTGTTCCTGTGAAGACTGTATTAGAATGTCAAGGAAAAAACAGTGGAGCATGTTTATATAAATGATGTCTCTTTTCCTAGTAAATCATAAAAGCAGGATTTCAGCTGTGATCCTATTAATATCCCATAGGATAAACTTCRATATTTGATACAAAATGAAAATATCAGAAAAAAAGGGGTCCATACAAATAGTAGAAGGTATTTGATAAATATTTAATAGTTCTGTACAAGGATGTTGCACAGTGCCTTAAGTGTCATTAGATTTTTATGTTGCTGAGAGACCTTCATTTATACCTCAGTAGCCTGCCTTTCACTTGCATCATTACTSCTGCGGCACTTTATTTTCCACATGCACTGTGGCAGCATTTTTTCCCTTATTCTCATGGCCTTGGACCTGGAAACCATTACTTTTATTATTGTGGGCTCTTCTGGCAAGTGACTGTCACTGGCATCAGACAACCCTTCCTTTCCCCACTGTTTCTAGTGCAGAAAAATTTGATTTACATTAGGGGACCTAATAATGTGTGTGCACACACCTCAGTCAGCTGCTGGCAAACAGCTGTTCGTGAGAAGGGAGTTCTCCAGCCATCGAGAGCAGTGCAATAAATAGATATATATAGGTATATACAAGGAGACTGAGTAGGTAGTAAGACATTTCTGTAGAAAATTATGTACTATTCCCTTACATTGAAATGAGAATTTTGCTCCACATAACTTAAAATTGAAGAGGTTTTAATCTTTTTCCACAATTATTGCAAATATTTCTTGCTAGCCAAAGCCTAGCTGTTTYTAAATATCTCCACAACATCTCACTATGTGAATTCCACCTTCACTTTCACTCATAGGGAAACATTAGTTTGTCTATGTGTGTGTGCATATTGTGTAGGCTGTAACCAGAGCAAATTTTAATGTAGTTTAATAGAATACTCTTAGAAGGACTGTACTTTAACAATCAAGTCAGTTTATGCCTGYAAGTCTTGTGTCTTATGGAAATGGATAATATACTTAAGGCACACTGTTGTAATCCATTATCTACTGAACCTGAAGAAATTTTTAGTTAAAGTATCATTCAACTGTGCAAAATGGTTCCAAGCCCTGAAAGCATGTCACACTGAAAGAAATCAAGCAGAGTTTTGCTGGCACGAACATTTCATGTTAAATACTAGCCTGTCTGGAAAACAAGTATAGTATATTCAGTACTACTGTGGGTACATATCTAGACTGTTAAGATTATGAAGCCAGGAGACACTASTGTAATGTGCATGAATACAGGTCAGCTTTAATGTATAAAAATACAGATGAATAAAAAATAAATATGTAACTCAAGATTCAGTTATAAGGAGAGAATACAGGAAAATAAACCCCAAAAAATATGGCCAAGAGACATAGTCATGAGATCAGATTAAATTTCCAGCTTTTCTCCCTTCATTWAAGAATATTGTCACTAGAGGCTTTCCAGTTCTGTCACTTTCATTTCTCATTAAAATAATTGGCACTGAAACCTTTGACTAGAATTTTAATACTATAATTTGCAAATGATGCCTGCAAACTGTACTATTTTAACATTCTAAATATGCTCTTATTAGGTTTAATGGTCATTCTTGTTCACCTGTATTTTYAGTTTTTCAGTTAAAAGAGCCATTTGGAAAATTATCAGTTTCCTGCACCTCAGATCCAAATACAGAAAAAACCTTATTTGTACGGTTTATTTTAAACAGACACTTGACACCCTTTATCTTCTTTCACATAAAGTTTACACAAATTTTTATTATTGATGAGGCACAGCAATTTAGAGAAAAAAATGATCATTGTCAACAGCAGACAGAAAATTTTTGTAGTGTTGATTGTATGATTGCTCTCTGTGTGTGCTCAAGCTGCTGCGCCAATTGCATGCATTTTTTTTATATTCCATAGGCTTCCAGCCCTAAAAAATTAAGGAAATCAATGATGCACTCTTGGCTTCTATTATAAAATATGCAACTTCAGTTTGAATTAATGTAAAATTTTATTTATGAATTAGCACTTTAATCTGAGTATTTAGCTAATAGTGGTCTCTATACCCCTGGCCTCACTTCAGCTGCTGGCCTCAACTTCRCCCACACTGTTCTTCCCAGTAGTTAGCACTTAGTCCCTGCTGCACCCTTCCACACTCAAATGAGACAGGGATTGAGATTACACAGGCAGATAGTTAAGGATAAGAAGACAGGACAGACTGAAATCAGGCACATGGCTCAGTTGAACAAACTAGCCTTATTTTACACATGATCAGCTCCTTTAATGCYCCTTTCTGTCTATTCCTGTATAGCTTCTTCCCAATCCTTTTGCACTAAACAATGTGCCATCAGTTTACATAGCTCCAAGACAGTCCACATGCCCCCATACATGTGACTCTCAGATCCACACCCCCATCACTTTCTAAGGCCCTTTTTCAAGGTACCCCTGCAGTTTCTTGACAGACCAACAGTTACTGTCATTGATTTTATTAGTTTCTTGTCATTCTATCCATTGCTGTTTTTCAGGTCTGCATTTCTGCATTTTTTTTAATTGTCTTCCCCCCTCTCATAGCACCTCTTTTCAACAAGGACCTCATCAGGTAATCCTACTGAAATAAATATTATCACACTCCACATACACTTACAGAATCCACTCTTTCCATTATTACTGTATGAAATTACATTTAACTTCTCCCTGACGTTACACACAAGTTAAAAGATGTATTCTCTATGAAACCCGTGGTTACCTACAGATATAACAGGACATTCTTGGAACCAGTGAAACAGTGGGTGGAAATTAACCTGCAAGGCAGCTTTCCATTTTACGAAGCATCTGCTATCTGAGTAAATATAGACTTTCTTGGTTGTACTGAATTGGTATTGTGTTTTTCTTGTTACTGGGGAGATGCAAGCACTCAGTCAGCAGTTCACAAAGCAAAACTCTGCTATCACCTAAAAGCTGACAGCAAAGCTATATTTGAGGGTTTATTGAAACAAAATTAACTTATCCGGAAAGTAAAAAGTATTCTGGCACCAAAACATAGATGACTAAGTTTCATGGAATAAAAGTCAATTTTAAAGACATAAAGTTTATCTTAAAATGTAAAATAGTGTTCTTTTTAGACAAACAGACATATCCAATTTAAACATTAAGTTGAAGCGCTTCTTACACRCACCTTTTGGTTTTGTTGTTTCATAATATTGTAAATTATGTAGTCAAGAGAGTTAATGCATGCAGTGAAGAGTAGGACCTAAGCAGGGCCTACAAGAAAGGTGAAGGACCTTGTACACAGGCATGTCGTGATAGGGTAGATTTAGATGAGAYATTATGAAAATAATTTTCACTGTGAGGGTGCTGAGGCACTGAAGAAAGTGTGGGTGCCTCATTACTGGAAATATTCAAGGTCAGGTTGGATCAGCTTTGAGCAACCTTTTCTAGTGGAAGGGGGATGAAACTGGATAATCTTTAAGGTCCTTTCAAATGCAAATCAGCCCATGATTCCATGACCTTGGAGAAAAAAAGGTAAAACATATCATTGCACTCCATTGAATGTCTACAATGCAACATACAATCACTGCTGATTTTATCTTSTTTTGTTTTGGTTTTTTGGTTTATTTAAGTGGCATGTGTTTATCCTTAAATACTTAGAGTTCTACAGTAGAGAACCAGAATTACTCTAACAATAGTAACTACTGGGTCCCAATGGATTATATTCACTATGACACCTTTACTGACACAGGTAAAGGTAAAATTATTGAAATTATGCAATTCTATTTTAAAAAAATACACAAAAGTTGAACAGAAAAAAAGAATGGTAAGCAACTTTCTGTGAAGGATCAAAAGAAAACCTGATATAAACAGTAATATTCTCACTCTGTGTGAATAGACAGATAAGAATTTATCCTGAAAGCAAATATTTTACATGGATACAATCTTCCCTTCTCTAAGTTTCCAGAGAAAGATTCTCAAGTATTAAAAATGTTTCCTTTCATGAGACTTCTGCATAGAAAATATTCTGCATAGATGACTAGGTTGATTGTGAGGAAGCAGTGAGTTCAGCTGCTTTGAATTTGTACAGAAGTTACCCTGAATGAACAAAGTATATTCAACTGAAAAAGCTGTATTATTTTTAAGAGTTAATTATAATATTAAGAAGAAAACAGTTTTCAGAATCCACAGGAGTGGCATGAGGTGGGTAATTAATGACAAACTATARCGAAAACATTAAGTACTTATCTATATTTCTATCAGTGACAATATTAATCTCTGTATGAAACACAAAATACAGTTTTTCTTAATCAAAGATGTTCTATTATAGACAGATTAGTGTACTATACAACCTGCATTTATAATCACCCCTTCACAGCAGTAACCCTTATATCTGCTTTACTTGAGTATTTTGGGACAGGGACACAAACAGATTTAAATCTTTAAGTAAACCTTTCTATTTCTCAAGGAATTCACATTGTCCACAGGAAGGTTGCGCTTTCTGTCAATGCATCTCCACAAGGAGATTGACAAGAGATTGACAAGGCCCTGTGATTTGCACTTGCAGGCCAGAAAGCCAAATGTATGCTGGCCTGCATCAAAATAACTGGGACCAGCAAGACCAGCAAGGGGATTCTCCCCCTTTACTCTGCTCTCATGAGAGCTGACCTGGAGCACTGCGTGCAGCTCTGGGGCATCCAACATAAAAAGGACATGGACCTGCTGGAGTGGGTCCRGAGGAGGCCACACAGATAATGAGGAGAATGGAGCACTTCTACAAATAGAAGCTGAGAAAGTTCATGTYATTTAGCCTGGAGAAGACAAGGCTCCAGAGAGACCTAACTGAAGTTTTTAGGACTTAAAGGGGACTTACAAGAACTAGGGAAAGAGACTTTCTACAAATATACTTTATATGTAGTGTTAGAACAATCACCAAGGGGAATGGCTTCAAACTGAGAGTAGKTTTAGACTGAGTATTAGCAAGATTTTTTTCCTGTGAGAGTGCCAAAACACTGGACTAAATTGCCCAGAGAAACTGTGAATGCTCCAGGCCTGGAAGTGTTTAAGGCCAGGCTGGATGAGGCTTTGAGCAACCTGATCTAGTGGTAAGTGTCCCTGCCCATGGGTRGGTGGTTGGTGGTAGTAGAACTTGGAATTAGATAATATTTATATCTTTGTATACTTTCATCCCAAAGTATTCTATGTTTCTGTGATCTTATGATCCAAAATAAACTTTTGTTTTTCAGTGTGTTTTCATGGGAAAGAGTTATGGCAGCTCTGACAACTATGTGGCACTTACTTGTCATGAACAAGGTATTTTATCAGGTTTTTTGCGGCTGTGTTCATTCAAGTTGCTAATATCAATTTTTTCTATTGAGTGCTTTGATACTACAGTCTTGATATTTTAAACAATCTGCTCCATTTATTTTGCRTACAATACCACAAACTTTTCTACACAAAGTGTCCAGAAGAAAAAAACCAGATGCATCCTTCAGTCCTTTTCCAGATATCAACGTCCTACTGAGTACAGCACTTTTGGGTGGCACTGACTTATGCATCAGTCATGGAACGTAAACTATAGGAGGAAAGCCTGAGACACAGTAGGTCTTATAAAAAGAAAAAAAAAATACCTTAAGACTCACATTATTTTTTGCAAGAAGAAAGTGGCTAAGTCTTTCAATTCAGTTCCCAGTTCAGTATAAATAAAATTATTAAGAAGTACTTKTTTTGGTTTTAAAGTACACTATACTTAGTCTCTGTCTTGGAAAACTCATGAGGTCACTGAAGATTTGTCCACAAATATTTTAAAATTATTAATTATGATTTTATTACTAATTATCATTTGCATAAATAATGCTTATTTTATGTTCATGACTGGAGAACCTTTTAATAAGCTAAGGAACAAGAGTTTTGGGTTCTTCTGAGATTCATACTATTTGAGGATTTGTATTTTACTCAATATTAATGATGCTTTTTAGTAGTCTTTTCTTTCAGTTTCTGGTTTACTACCATAGTGATGCAAAAAAGTAGGTGCAAGTCTTGYGAAGGGATTTTCAAAATAGAATAAAAGATTTGATCAACAGACACACATTGATCTTACATGTCATAAAAATAATTAAATACAAAAKAAAATATTAGCACAATAGATATTAATCAAGTATACTCAGTTTGTCTGGATAGGGCTGTGAAGAGACAGGTTTTGTAACTTGTTTCTTTTTCTTTTTTTTCTTAGTATGAAAATAAAAGATTTATGACATTGAAACAGGCTGAGAGATAAAGATTACTGTGCCTTGCCTTCAAATCTATGAGTGGGCAGCAGTAGGTGCTGTAACTAATGAAGAGTGTAAGGATTTCTGTCACATAGTTACCTTTTCCTGATTTCATTGGATTAGAGAGAAATCAAGCATAAATTTATTTCTGGATATTCACAATCAATRACTTTCAACCATCAGAGGACCACTTCTTTCCACCAAGTACCACTGTTATTTTATCTGTCTTAATAGCACTTACAAAAATGCGTGTATTGAAAATGGCAAATTTATTAGAAATTGCACAAAAGATTATTTTATCATTCTCTAATAACTCTTTTTTGAAAATAGAAAACAATTTTATTCTATTCCACCTCAATTTGAAAAAATGTCATACTGGAAGTAATTGCAAATACCTCTTTCATTCCTCTATGTAAGAATAAGTGCCTACTATGTAGTCTCTCTGAACATCTGAAGATTTTTTTAATGTTTCCTCTTGTGGCACAATTAAGTAGAACAATTTTGATTAAATAGCTCCCAAGATAATAACAATTATAATGCAGCAGACTTGGGAATAGTTTAATCTGAAATGCACATTGATGTACAGCGTGCATAAAATATTTGGATTTCATTATGTTTGTTTCTATGAGATCTCCATATGAGATGAGTATAACATAGATTGTCCCTGACATTACTGAATTGTAAATACTAAACTGAAAGATAAATTGTTTATTTGTTATGGAACTGTTGTATAATTATTTCAATAATCTATTCTCTAGTAGGCTCTAGAAAAGACAATATATTTGAAATGATAATACAATTAACTCTGCATGGGCATTTTAGATTAGATTATCAGTAAAAGTAGACACAAACCAAATTCCTAATATGAATATGTTATAGTAAAAGTGTTATATTCTTGCATAATTGATACCATAAAATCAGAAAAACTACTTTACAACAATTGAGGTATTAAATGCTGATACTGAGGAGGCTGCTATGGTTAATAAATAACAATACAACGAAAAAGCCATGCAAAATAGTCTATATTTCTTACACTTTTAAAAAATCTGTCCTAGGAGAAAAAAAACCCAAACAATTAGGTCAAAACATCAGTACTGTAATATTCTGACAAAGAAAAGAACGAAGAAGAAATAKTAATGCTTATTTTTGTGAGTTTATTTATTTATTTATTCTTAATCTCCTTTACTGCCTTTGAAAATTTCAGCATCTTTGCCATACTTTTCTCATACTACTTTCATGGCTGCATAAGCTAAACTGTTGGCACATTTCTTACATATATAGATTATTCTTTTAAAGYTGGTATCACAAAACTGTGTTTCTATTTTGCCTGTTCAGTTGGTTTCAATACAAAAATAAAGAAGCAGCAAGCCAAACATAAGTCARAAGGGTCTGTGAAATTTAAAATGAGATAAAAAAAAGTTTGCAAAGAGATTTCTAAGAACCAGAAAGCAGTTTGTAAAACTCTTAACCATTAGCAAAACATCTTTAATAAATCTTTTATAATTTTTAGCTAGCTGTCCATAAAMCCTTGACTGAACTTTCAATCAAGACTAAAGCAACAGAAAAGACTTTTAAGCACTCAGCAAAAGAATCACATAGACAATAAGACAGCAGTAAAGAAAAGGCAACATAAAATATGGGAGGTTTTATTCAGAACCAGAAAATAAATMAGTGATTAAATTTGTGTATTAGTGTTTATAGGAGGTTTTGTGTACTGCATTGCCCAAATAAGGGTTGAATTATCTCTCTAAACTATTCTTAAAGGAAGAARTATTGATTTCCTTTAGTGTTGTGCCAATTATATTTTATGGTGCAAACTCTGTCCATAAATGTTCATCTAGAAAAAAGATAATTTTAATTTTTTTCACGGTTTCACATTTAAGCTCTGCTTTAGTGCTGGAATATTTTAGAAAGAAAATTTAAACATCGTGAGAACAGCAAAATTAMTGCTTACATGATTTGAGAAGGTACATGCCTAAATAATTTTGATAAGTGCAAGAAAAATAGTAAATGGAAAACATATTCATATCATGGAATCATTAAGGTTGGAAAGTCAATATCACTATGCCCACTAAACCATTTTTTTAAGTGCCACGTTAACTTGTTTATTTAAACTTCCAGGGATAGTGGCTCCATCACTTCCCTGGGGAGCCTCTTCCAGTTCTTATCCCTCTTTCAGTGAAAACACTTATCCTAGTATTCAGCCTGAACCTCCGCTGAAGCAACTTAAGGTCGTTTACCATTGTCCTGTTGCTAATTGTCTGGGAGAAGAGGTTCCCGTCTCACTACAGCCTTCTTTCAGGTGGTTGTAGGGTGTCCACKGAGCTTTTTCCTCTTAAGGGTAAAAACCCAGCTCTCCCAGCAGTTCCTCGCAGGATTTRCATTCCTGACCCTCCACTATCCCCGTTGCTCTTTCGGTTTGGTCCAGCCCCTCAGTGTCTTTCTTGTACTGAAAAGCCCAAAACTGTACACAGTGCTTGAGGTGTAGCCCCATCAATGATGATTACAGGGGGATGATAGCTCCCCTGGTCCTGCTGACCACACCACTTCTGATACAGGCTGATACTGACATTCTTGGTCATCTSGGCACATGCTGGCTCATGGTGGCTATTGACCAGCACCCCGAGATCCTTTTCCAACAAGCAGTCTTCCASCACTCTTCCCCAAGCCTATAGTGATGCATTGGCTTCTTGTGATCCACTTGCATAACCCAGCATTCACCTTTTGGATGTATTTCACCTTCCTATATTTGATTGCTACTGTAAGTCCTCAAAAATCACACAGTCTCAAAAAATTTTCTTTGACTGTCTTCATATTTATGAAAAATTCWAAGTTAAGACTATGGTAACCAGGATGTCTGTTACGACTCTGTCTCTAGTCCAATATTTATTACAGAAAAGTGTGGACATAAAGCTATAGTAGCTATAACTAATTGTTACTCCACTTTCCATCTCATGCTGCTTTATCCAGCCAGAGCTGGACTTTGTCTGGGAAGTGCTTTTGGATAGGTTCAACCTTGTGACAGATGATGCACACTGATTCAGAACTTTCTGAGATAAATGTAAATATGAGGACAGAGRTGTCATGGGTATTGTCAAATAGAGAGAAATCATAATTATTTACTACATGGTGAAAATATCCTTATATTTTTGAGACAGTTCCATTTCTTTTGGATTGGGATGAGTTATAAATGGTGGCAAAAAAAAACATAGTAGAGTGAAATTACTRCAGTGAAAGTACATTTCAAAGGAGARTATTTCAATTACTAGAYGCATTAGTTTTATCTAGTGAAATAKGCTAAAAACRAACATGGAGATTTACTTCAGGAAAAACCCAAAAGAAATAGCTAYGATGACGTCAAAATTAAGATATTGCTCTGACTCCAGAAATAACTAGGAGAAAGTGAATGGCTTCTGAAATATAGGTCAGGCAGATTTGGTGGTTCTCACTAGTCTTAAACTTTGATGAATTGAAATCATTGTTTGGTCAGTGTTTTAACTATCTGCACATATTTCTTTCATATTATAGGAACTATTCAAATGGTGGAATACTTGTTGGCTGAGAGCCTCAAGCCTTTTTTTCCCYCACAGGAGATTAATTAAATCTTTTCAGTGCACATGGAGAATTACTCCTTGCTTAGAAAATCCTGTTTTGAAAAGCCTAAGAAGATAAAGTAAGTTTGCTTTTACTGTAAAGTCCTTCAAGACAATATTTTTGAATACAGCTGAATGTTCTTATTTACAAAGCATTCTTCAAAATATACAGTTGCAGAACAGGGATGGAATTCTTCTTTGCACCTGCAAGATTAATTTGCTTATGCAATTAAAACATTCACAGTTTGTTATGTTCATATGTTATTCAAATTTGATATACTTTAAGAGGAAGAAGGAGTCAATGAAGATTTTTCCTCTGTTACAAAGCAGATGTTTCTTAAAGGGAGAAAAAAAAGAAAAATGATGGACCAAGCATCCAGATTTCTCTCTCGTGTCAGGCCATGTCAATGAAGATTTACTTCACTGTCACTGGTCCTTCGCTGCTTTCCCTCTAACCCTTAATCATTTTATTTCTGACCTCTGAATTATTACTCTTTTTTTTACCTGACCAAACAAGAATACTGAAAAAAAATCCCATACAGAGTAGGTCAAAATCAATGAACTGAGCCATAAGAGGTAGTGTTTCAGTCAGTTGAGAAATATTTGCTGTTATAAAACAGGGGTATATCAAAGGTCAAAACTCCTTTGGATGAAAATCACATGTAGCTAAAATAGTTATGATCTTACAGTAGCTCCTTTCAATTTTTAATTTTTTTTCTGCTTGCATATTCTGACTATCRTACCTTTGGGAGTACTGTAAGGAGAAAGCAGTTTACTTTGCTCCTTTCCTTTAGCTGTCTGACAGCTCCTTCAACACATCCCTCACCACAACAGCTGTTCACCAGCATTTTTAATTCCATTTCTGGCTTTGGYGATTTTGGAAAGGGAAGATGAAAAAGTTTTTAGACTGACTTTTTTTATCCTTTCTCTTAATGTTTAACACATACATGGCAGTTCCATCCTCTTCTTCTGTTGCTAGAGACAACAGTATCTAGCTGTGCTGGCCACAAAGTTAGCAACTGAATGCTCCCTTTTTTTCCACTTCTATAGAATCATTGAATGACTTTGAGTAATTTTCTTGTCGTTGTTGTGACTCTGATTTTTTTAGAATACATATTTTTAAGGCAGAGAAAGTCCCAGGAACATAGATGTAACTTGTATGCATAAATGAATACTGATACCAATCAACATATATAAATATAAATATACATATATATATTTTTATATATTTATATTTGTATTTTTATATATATTTATATATTTCTATATATATATGCACTCGTGTATACACACATGTAAAAACATATTCTATTCAAGGAACTATTATTATTATGTTCAATATGATTATTCATTCTCTTCTCCTTAGCAGGCTCTCAATGTCGTGACCTGGCCATGTTTGCTATTATATATCGATATTCTATTTCTCAGTAGTATTGWTATTATATTGCAGGTAATTAGTCTCCAAATAATTACCCAATCTAAATTATGGTGTATTTTTAATCAATGCAATACAATTTMGAAAAAACAATACAAGCAAACATGTTTAATTCAAGCCTACACTGTAATAAGTAATATATTTTTAWGTTATCAATTTAACAAGGTGGGCAGTTATGAATTTAAATTACCTRTTAGTTCAATAATGTGATTTTCCTTTTGTCCAAATGTTGAGCTGGAAGGGGTTTTTTGAGCACCACTAAAAACAACAACAATAAAACCTAGAGAACCCAAATTATACTAACCTTTTCTAAATCTGTTCCTTTTTAATGCAAGGAAGAATCAACATGACCTTTTAGGCTCTCTTCAGAGAATACAAATTAGATAGCTTAGATTGTTTTTACTGTAGTCTAATCTCTACTGAACAAGAATATTTCCTGCAGAGAAGGATCATTTACTTCATTTTGATTGTATTTTCTTCTAGAGAAATAAAATCTTTGCTAACTTCTTCTCTAATGAGGGATATTTGTGTGAAGTGTATATATGAAATCTTAATGGTTTACTACCAGAAAAAAGGGTTAAAAGCATATGGTCTATTACAAAGTCTAATTTACCTGTAACTCTCTCTCTAAAAAAGTAGACATTAAATGTAGCATCATCAGATGATATAAATTAACAGTGAGGAAGTAAAAGTCAATTATGGCAATTTCAGGTATATGACTATAAGAACATTATCATCAATGTATGTCAGAGGGAATAAGATTCACAGAACTGCGCTTATGTCCCTGCAACCCAAGAATTAAAAACTTAAGACTACACTAAACGTCTTTGTACTATGGAAACAGCGATGCTTGGTTATCAAAGAGCACACTCAATTGACACAGCAGGACTACAAAAATGTACCCAAGATTCATGGTGTCCTTCCTAGCAGCTCCGTGAGTAATGTAATCCCATCTCTATGGAATTAGATGGTACTAGATCTGAGTATGGCATATAGATGATACCAGAYGTATCTCTGAATACTCTGAGATACATTCTCAGTGCTAAGGCTTTCTTTAATAGTAACAAGAATAAAAAAACTGCTCATGCATGGAAAGATTGAGATTTTATAACTGGCAGAATTTAATGCTGTTTTTAAAGTACCATGTGTTCCACAATGTATAAGTAATGCCTATGAGTGATAGCCTTTAAAATGGTGTACTACAAATGCCAGACATCTAGATTCCCAGATTCTGTACTCAGAGGTTTAAAATCCTACTTTGCAGGATGTTAGACATTTTTTTCTCTTCCCTTTATCAATAAACATATTCCTACATTCAAGATGTTTTTGTAAAATTCTTCAGAAGTGACTATGGAGAAAAGCTTTCTTTATTTTGAAAAGACTTGCTAGTCCTTACAATCTTTTTTTTTTTYACTGACACCTTTTTTTCTCTAAAGAAATTTCAGGTTCATAGTTTTGTCCCATTGTATCTGATAGAAAAATATCCTACAATCATAATTTTGGTTTGTTTTTATTCAAGTTGCTAATTAATGACATGTGGGGAAATACCTGTGTCCTTTACATTCCTCTCACTGACTGAAAGATGTATTTCATTTGATTCCTTTGTACTTATTTCTCTTTAACAATTGTTAACTTAAAAATATTTAATATTCTATCATGTATGGAGGATAAGGGGTAAGACCCTGAGCTAGACATATGTTCTCATTATCTACAGACATACTTTGTGGTTTTCAGTAATTTTCTTGAGATAAGGTTTGTCTCAGTTAACTTTAGACTAGTAAATTCAATCAATGGACACAGTGGACAAAAGATGCAGGAGACAATAGTCCCTCTAATAATGAATGACCTAGAATAGGAAAGATGATTCTTGTATGAAGGTCCAGATTGAACTTTTACATGACTTAAGTTGAGGTAGATGTGTCTCATTTTTCAGTTTAACTYCTTTTGGGRTTTTTGTTTGTTTTGGTGGTTTTTTGGTTGGTTGGTTCGTTTAGTTTGGTTTGTGTTTAAGCAACACCAGTATTTATCAAGAGAAAAAATATTTGTCTAGCATGGATTTACAAGATCAGAGGGATATTTTGAAGAGACTAATGACATGTTTTGGCTCTTCATCTGTAAAATGATGTTATTTTTCCCAAATAGAACAATAAAATTATGAATGAAAATTTATGGTAATTATTAAGCAACGAGAATTTCAGTAAGAAAATATGTAAAGTCACCTTGACATGCACACTCAAAATTATTCTAAGATTATTTGAGTTTATTCTTAAACACCTTTTAATAACTATCCTACTACCTCTCACTTCATATTTGCAGTAAGATGTTAACATCAAGTACAGTTTCCATAAAAAATATTTTCTTTAAATCACAAAAGCGCACCATTTCACTAGTTTTTATTTCTGTATCTTTCTTCAGGACATAATCTACATTTTTTACTAGTTAAATTCAGTGCTATAATGTCATAGCTGAACATTTTTTTCCATTGGTTACTTTTGGTGTGAAAAAATTCTTTGATACAAGTGTAAATAAGAGATTCTAATTTGTCTGAGAAAAATATATGAAAATCATAATGATCACCCAGTTTTATGCTTGAATCACCTAGTAAATGTTAGCTGAAGATTTGTTTTAAAAAAGCAAATTAACAGTACTTCTATAAAATCAGAACTGAAAGACAGTGGTGAATTCTTCTCTTCAGCTTGCTTGACTGTACTGCATCTCAAGAAAGTATTCAAAACTYGCTGTAGTATTTGAACCCATTCTGACAAACATACATTCAGGAAGTTAATGAATGATTTGTCAGATACTCTCTTTAGCTTTGCCATAAATAATGCATCATTACAGTATGACTAAATGGCATTGTATAATATTATTTCATTGAAGAGAATTTTAAATTGCATCTAGGTCTTTTAGTTTATTTGTTTGAGCTTTTTTTCTTTTTGTGGGTTATTTTGTTTGTTTGCTTGCTTTTAGTTTTGCATTTGGCACTCAATATTGTTTGGACTTTTTTTTTAATAGAAGCCCTTCATACAGCTTTAAGTTAAAAAAGCTTGTATAGTATTCAACAAAATACAAAGCACTAATCTTACTTCCTGAATTCTCATAGAAGGTTCAAAACCTGAAAATAAAGTTMCAACTCACAACACAAAAAAAGGTGAAATCGCCATCATCCACATATTGCTATATTTAAGTGAAAAACTTTAAMTGAGGACTCACATAGTTCCGTTTAGCCTTTTGTGCTTGTCATAACTCATCCTCCTTTACAAAAAATGTGTGAAAAAAGGACAGTAAGCAACTAACCATGATGCACATCTTGTGATTCTAATATGAAATTATATTAGATATTAGGAAATATTAAGGATTTTAATTGCATTCAGTTCAAAGACCATATAAAAAAATTTGTTTCCCTTAATATTGTGAGAATATTCTGCCTTTGAAAAGAACACAGTACATAAAATTTTTAAGATGCAACAATGTTTATCATTGGGCATCTGAAATTTTATTGTTTGACAAAATGTTATTTTGTTTTTCCTTCCGTTTTGCTGGAAATTTCATAACTTTTTAAAATATATATCTGTTCAGCAAATTCAGTAACTGACTGTAAATGCAAGCACATCACTTTTGCAGACATATCTATTAACAGGTGTTATTAAAACTATGTAATACATTTCCCATTAATAGACTGTGATGGAACGTGGAATGTGAGAACATCTGCTTCATTTAGGTTATCAGATCAAGATCCCTTTCCAGTTCAACAGGAGTCAAAGCGATGAATGAAACAGACAGAGACACCGATCTGACAGACAAGTGACAGGGGGGCTGAAGACTAAAGCTCTTGAAATGGTAATTGATGGCCCATTAAGAAACTCCTGGCTTARCTTTGGAGACTGTCAGTCTGGAGTCCGTAGCTGTCAGGAACAGGGAAGCAAGAGAATGAAAGTATAGGAGATATTCAAGGCAGGCTGTGGCACTCTGCAAGACTTACTAAGGGATGTTTGGGAAAGCTCAAAGGGAGAGGAAAAGAGGGGATCAGAGACTTAGAAAAGGAGGGGGCATGATAAGAGGAGGAATAAAAGGAGCCAGTTGTGTGCATGCAAGTCATCAGTAAATTGGTCTGACCAAGTCCTATGTCTAATCATCACTGTCTACCCTGTCTTCTTATGAGATATTTTCTAAACTGTCTTTGTAATCTCACCCTTTGTCCCATATGTGAGTGCTCAGACTGCAACCGGAGAGACAGTCGGTGAACTCAGAGCTTGAACTGGAGTGACGGGACTGACAGGGTCTGTGTCCATAGCGCAAGCCACTGGGCTGGGACAGGGGCTCATAGAGCCTGYCTGCCTGGGGGTCAGCAGCTGTGAGAGGGAGGTGCATTTTTCTCAAACCTGGGAGGTGTGAGGTGGGAGTGCATCAAATTTACTCACACAGCATAGGAGGGTCCAGGTCCAAGCGGAGGTTTCAGGCAGGGGAGGGGCTCATGGAAAGATGCGCAAATGTGGGGGTACCTCTGAAATGAGTGTGCAGGTGTTTGCTAGTGAGCATCAGGCTAGATCAGCCARTGAGTAGGACACCTATGGAGTGAGTAAGAGATCTCAAGATCCAGGCAGAAGTATTGGAAACAGGAATTGTGCTGCTTTAGGGATACATGAGCATGTGAACATGCTTGCAAACTAGAGAATGAGTGGGAGTGTGTGTCTATTTTCATTAGTGAGCCCCAGTACTCATCAGCTGTGATTTATTAAAAATATGGATATTGATCTAGTACCAATATCCAACTGTGACAGACAAAGACTCTCTAACAGTTCAAAGTTAGAAAGTATGTTTATTGCAACACTAAGCAGTGCTCGGGATAGCTCCCAAATACCCACCACAATTTACAGGTGATTACAGAGTCCTTTTATCGATACAAGTATCGAATACTCAAAACACAAATGCATATTCATAACTTTGGTATATCTCATTCCCTGATTCGTATGGTAATTAGTTCAAAAGCTATTAAGCATGCATAGTTTGTTCCTTGAAATGGGTGGGTGGTCCCTTTCATGGGGAGGGGTCCCAAAATGAGGAAGTAAATGAAGTCTTCCTCGTTCTGATCTTTCTACCTTTTCAATGCAAATATGACAAATGAACCCTTACTAGAACTCCCATTCTCGTCTTCAATTCAGAACAGAGGAGGCCTACAATTGTCTTATGTTCCTAAAAGCTATTTATCAGTTTCTATATTCTTCATTATAAACCCAGCTAACCAAACATTATGTTGRCAAGCAATCAATTATTAGTTAACTACTAACTCTTAACTTCATCAAGGCCTACCCATTTATTTTGATTAACTCTAATAAAGCTTGTCTCTAACTAAAACCTCACCTCTTCTAAAATCCCTAAATTCCTTAAAGTTTGTGTCTCAGCTGAAGTGGAGAAAAGGTACTCAGCTATTTGTACTTATATGTTAGAGACATCTTTATCTGTACTTGTGTTTTCTGTGGGTCCTGGTGGTGCCATATTTGGGGATCGCTAAAGACAGTGCCCTGTCCAGTCCCCACTGCAGCCAGCCACGACAGTGTTCCTGGCGTGTGCAGGAGTGGGTCTCTGGAAAACACGCTCAGACTCCCTGCCTCCAAATGGGAAAGCAGCAGCTGCACGCATCAGCTTGGGAAAACAACTCCCAGGCCTCCAGGGCACCAGGCTGAGCTCCAGCAGCCAGGACAGCGAAACACCTGGGCCCCAGAGCCTGCCAGAGTCAGAGACCTTATAACATCCCTTAGCAAAAATATTATTTCAGCCTCATATCTATTACAAATGCCTAAAATATACCTAAATGGCTAAGACACTATGGGTTTATTTCATAATCAGTATTCTAAGGAAATATCCACCTGTTCTCTTATTTGTTGAAATTAAAAGCTATTCATAAAAATCATTTATGTAAAACTTTTTAAATTAAGTCATTTGCATTCCCTTATGACACGGTAGTCACACTTGATAGAAGACAGAAGCTGAATAAGCATAATCTTTTTTAATAATTTCAATACATTCTGCTAAGTATTACTGATGATTAAATTATACTGTCTGATATGTTTTGTGAAGGCATATTGTAAAAGAGAGTGTTGCACTGGAATAAATTATTGAAAGATGTATGTCATTAGGCATTCAGCATGCATGAAGGAAGTGTTTCTGGGTATCATGTTAATCCAGGTCAAGGAAGGACAATGAAGGTCAAGGAGGCAAAGCCCTGAAAGCTTTTTGAGATATGAAGTGTTACAGGGGAGGGGGGGGGGGGTCAAAAGAATTTGCAAAGTGAGCAAGATAGTAAAGTGTTTTCTGAACAAGAGACAATCATAAGATCTTTGTGGAAAGAAAGCTAAATTTTTATTCTCAAACATAAATCATTGTAATATTCTTGACAATTCTTATTATAATTACCATATTGCACTTACTTGCTACTTTCTCTATGGAGCAGCAAGAAAGGGTATTCTGTGGTGATTCTGGAATGAAGCACTAATGTCATTCCACAGAGAACAGAAAGTAGAAAATGACTGCTCTGAAGGGTTATGAAAGAAGCACCATAGGGCACACATATTTCCATAATCAAAATAGATGAGTATTATCTCCTCCTCTAAGACATTTTTTTTCGTTTCCTTTTTTTGCATATTTCAAGCCAAGATCGTAGGGATGGTGAACRTGATTCCAAAAATCTTCAAGAAAAACATACTGACAGTACCTACCAAGTACTCTAATATAATATTATTCTCAAGCAATATAAATAAAGCTTTAAAACTTAAACTGAAAGATTTTTCTTTTGTGATCAGCCTAGTCCAAGATCCTAGCACAGCTAATATGAACTTATTTTCATTTCCATATAGATCAAAGTTCTGTGTCCCCCATATATAAAAATAACACTATAAAAAGACACTAAATTTAAAGACATGAAGAACAAGCTATATCACATATTAGGTAGATGCAGKTACAACTGAAAAAAAATGATAATTTTTTAAGAAAAATAAAAACTTCCTGAGAGTGTAAGATAACTCTTTAAAGTACCGTGGTTTTGATATATTATTTATTTAATCACAGGTTTGACAAATAGCAAATCAAATAGGAACAAATATATAGCACATAAGGCACAAAGACAATGTAACTTCCCTGTACTTTCAAAATAAGAAAACCAGCTAAGAACATGCAAAAATACTGATAATTGGTTACACTAGCTTTTCTTCATAATTTTTCATAGCAAAACTATCTGACTTTTAACAGTAATATTTGGCATAAATCTAAATGAATAAAGAAGAGTAATTTGCATTTTGAACTGCATTATTCAACTGTTACAATGGGACAATGGTATTATTCAGAAATGAAAAGGACATCCATTTTCTCATAAAATTATCTTACACTAAATCATTATGAATATTTGTAATAAGGTAAAAATTATTGCTGTTCACAGGGATATTGGAAATATACCAGGTTAAGATCCATATTTTGGCTCATTTTAAGCAATTTTTATAAGTATTCTGTAAGGAATCCATACATAGGCTTCACATAATGATTATTATTACATACAAAAATAGCCATTATAAAATTGAAATATAAGAGAATATTGTGTTCACTACAGAAATAAAACTAAAGTTTTTAAAATCATAATGAATTTCTTTATTGTGAAYTTTTGCAGCCATCTTAAAGAGACAATGCTTTTTTTTTTGAGAGTTGGTGTCACACAATTACTGCAGCTCAATTTTTTGTTAATAAATACTATTGTATTTTAATTTGTGGTTTCTCTGCTCACTCAGCATTTTCCTCTTTGGTAACTTAGTGAATGAACACATTCTGACTATTGATATTTAATACACTTGTGTGTGCTTAGAGGGGGTTTGGAGGTTTTGGTAGGATGGTTTTTCCTTTTGTAAGAACTGATCTTACAAGAGCTTTATGTTGTCTCCATGAAATATGAAGAACTTCTTATAAAGCTGCCCCAGGTACAGGGATAACTGGTGGAGGTTTAGAGCTGTTTATTCCACATCACACACATTACCATGGTGGGGACAGTCTTTGGCGGGGAACACTGAGCTCCAGAAGAGGGATTTTTTGTTTTACCCCCTCAAGAAGGGATTGGTGCTGTGCCCTGTAAAAATTGCAAGTGGAAATGTTGAGCTTACTATGGAGAGGGAGTCTCCCACAAGTCTCCAGCTTCTGCCTGACTTCACATTGCCAGTGAAAGCCCCTGCCAGGTGCCATGGACTGAGCAGCTTAGTAACATCGCTCCTTCTGAACAAAATAGCCTTCCAAATTTTGCTGTGCCCATTTTCCATTGTTTTCTGCTGGSTGAGGGCTTTAACCACAGAAACACTTTCATCACCTTGTTTGCTTTTTTTCTTGAGCCATGTGATCCCATGTAAGACCCTCCTGCCATTTTGGCTTTGCTCTGAAGGGGCCCACGTGGCACAGAGGGCAGGAATGGCCACTATCCTGTCTTTGTCCTAGGGGATCAGGCAACACCTTTTGGTGGTGAATACCCTTTTTGTGGATATTTATTTCTCCTTTGTACAACATTTTATTAATACTTTTGTGGTTTTTTTTGATTTCTTCAGTCAAAAATTGTAAATTTACTATTGCAAATTTATAATCCCTACTTGTATTTTTCCTCCCCTATTGAAAGGTGGTGGTTTGAGTGGGTTTAAAATTCTTGATGAGTTTTAAAACTAGCACAAAGACAAAAAGAACAAAAGGAAAAAATCAATCTTATTTTGGGGTGGGGATTTTTTTGGTTTTGTTTATTATTTGTTTGGGGTTTTGTTTGGTTTTACAGAAACATTTYCCTGCATACCCAAAACCCACAACTATGATTTTCTGTTGAATGACAAGTACCAGTCATACCGCTAAAGATTATCTCACAGCTGCAAYGCATTATGGGCATATTGGACTGAATATGCTAATGCTTATGTAATAGCAAATATGAGAAGAGTTGGAAACAACCTAATAGCAGTGCTTCATCTTTGCTGAATCTCCAGATCTATGTCATTAGTGACATAGTTTAGAAATTCATCCCAAAAACTCCATATTTTTTCAATATTTTTCTGCAGTGGAGGAGTAACAAACTTGACATTTTAAACTCTAAACTGGAAGAAAATGCCAATTTTTTTCCTTTTTTCTTTTCATACCCTGTTTATAAAGAAACAATATTAGACATATTCTAATAGTTCCTTTTGAAATCACAGGAAAATGCTTGCCAATTCTGTCTTCATTTGATGTTTCACTCATATGAGATTAATGTAGAAATGCATTACTTTGATGTAATAGTCTATTACAACAAAAGAAAAAGTTCAAACCGCATATTTCAAAATAATTTAAATGAAGCGAGGATATGAAACAATTAATTTCAGTGTTTTCACTGTTTTAAAAATAAATATATTTTTGTGAAGTGTTACTTTCTTAAGAAAATGAGAATTACTGATCAAATTCTACAATAATCTCAATTATTTTTTATCAGTCTTGTGTAGTTCACAGGACATTGTGGTAGAATTTGTTTGCTTTCCAAAACAACTGTAACAAAAGACAATTTTCTGTCTATTTCAATACAGCAGTTACAACAGGGCAAAGTAGTCAAGGTACAACTATGGAACATATATGTAATAGAGACAGGAAACATCACAGATGGGCTTGGAATTGACAGAAGCACAGCATGATTTGGCCTTCATTTTTTTTACCCTTCAAGAATGCTTACAATTCATTCAGTGTATTGAAACAACTCCATTTTTTTCTCTCACTATTCAAAGTCCTACATTATAAAAGGATTTCTCAAAAATCCTTTTTGAGAAAGAAGGTCTCAAAAATATTTTCTCAGTGTATTTCAGTCCCTCTGGTCTCTTCCTCTTTCATCTGTTGTGTTTTGTGACAGAATCATCAAAAATTGAAAGGCTCTGGTGGATATTCTCTAYATTATATTCTTCCATGACATAGTTCTTTTAAAAATTCTCAAAAAAGAATCAGACACTATGAAGAAGAAAATACCAAATTTTTAATCGATCTTTAAATACTCCTTTCATATACTTTTTGTATGTCTCCTCAAATTACTCGTTAAATTTGACTAAATAAATAAAAAACAAAATTACTAACATTTTTGAGGGGGAGGACTTTTTGGTATTCAGAGGTGTTCAATGKAGTCTAAAGATTTAATAAAAGGACCACCATGTTGTTAAAAAGTGTCAAAATCTAAATACCAGGTAGCTATACCAAGAAATAAAATTTCATYAGTTTACCATCTCATAGAATTATAGAAGATGAATTTTGAGCACTGATTTGTTTAAATGCTTTAAATGGTTTAAATTTGCTTATTTTTTAATAACTAAGTGATTAATGGGAGCAAATTAYCTGTGCAAATGGAAACATGATCATTATTTCAATAAAATTATAATGATTTTTTTTAAGTGAATTAAATTTTGTGTCAAAATTGAGGGGGAACATTTTGATTCATGTTAATGGCATTTGAGACATAGATGTGTTTCACAGTTTTCCTCCGTTTGAAATTCTGTGTACTTGTATTTTGAAAACTAGAAATAACTCAAAATATTTTATATGAGGAGAATCTTGATCCCTTTTTTTTGTCCTAAACAAATAAAACAAATTCCCCTGAGTGAAAATATTGTGAATTTTTTTTATTCTTCTGAATTAATCTTTATTCACTTGCCAAATATACTTAATATGCATTTTTTGTAACCATTTAAAACTCTTTGATGAAATACCATCAACACAGCAGAATTTTTTTTTTGTTCAGACTTAGTAGCTTCTAATTTAAGAAGTATCAGTATCTTTATCACAAACCCTTTACTAACTTATTCTAGCAGTCTAATTTATTCTTTCTGTTATACATAATCACTTTGCTAAGAAATGCACTTCYTTTTGTAATTAAACTAATGGGTAGGTTTTGCTGACCTCAAGTATGCATATATCAAGAAAATTTTCAAGTGACACATAAAATTATCTAATCAGTTTAAACCAAATTTTAGGTTGACATTCTAGCTCCATGAAGATCAGTTCAGTTTTTATTACATGTTATTTCAGCTTCACTCCCATTATGTAATTTGGTCTGCTTTCCTAAGCAGAGTATACTTTACTCAGAGAAGGAATGATACATTGTAAGAACTCCTGGGATGGCACATTCACAACTTTTCTGGACCACCCTCACAGTAAAGAGTTTCTTCATGATATTTTATCTAAACCCACCCCTCTTCAATTAAAGGCATTGYCCCTTATCTCTGCATACCCTTACAAACATTTCCTCTCCAGCTTTGTCACAGGACCCCATCAGGTACTGGAAGAAGTCTGTGAGGCCTTTCCATATCCTTCTCTTCTCCAGGATGAACTACAGCTCTGCCATTCTTTCTGCAGAACAGAGGTGCTCCATTAAGTGCACCACTAATTCCTGGYGTGCATCCCATTGGAAATTGGTGCCTTAAGTTCCCTGGAAAGCGGAACAGTTTAAGTACATGAAAACCTCTGTCCTTGTGAACCTTACCTGGTATGGCTGACAAATGTGGCCAGACTGCAGAAAAGAAAAAGTTTGCCAGCTGTCAGTAAAGTACATTCTAATGTTTTAATTTCTACTCTATGGCAGTATACATTTTTCCCTATTAGGAGTTATATAGTCCATAAAAATTAACTTCTCTGAGGTTTTAAGGATTAATTTCTAACTTAATTTCTTTTAAGGTTATCCATTAAAATTCCCTAATGTCTTCTCTGAAATCAATAATTTCTGTTTTCTTTTTGTTTAATTGTCTTATCCTAATAGTGTAGGAAGAAAACAAGAACAAGAAGAAAACAAGAAGAAAAACAACCATATTCTTTCATTAAAGACAATTAATACAAATTCAGCAGGCTCACAACGGCTGATATTACTACACTTTTTTCTTGCTTCTACCTCTTAAAGTTAACAGTTTCAGTTGAGATAATTCTTAAAGCAGTCTTACCCAGACTAAATAGAATAAAATTCTTGAGGTCAGTCTGTTGCTCACTAAATAAAAACACCTCATGAAGTCTGAATTTTGGAAGATCTACAGAGAAAAGTTTCTGATTTCCCAATTTTAAATACAGTAACTGAAGCAATTGTAGACAAAAGGATAATTTATGTTGAATTAATTTGTTTAAAGAGGAGACCAAAGCAGATTTCAGTTTTTGCAATTACATTAGAAAAATGTATTTTCAAAGTAATTTTTTATTTAAAAAAAAGAAAAAAAAACCTCTTTATTATGTTGATCAGTCTATAAAGCCATCACTCCTGTCAGAATAGGTGGGATTTGGTCCCCCAAAAAATGAAAAAATATTATTCCACCTTACCATCAGATGCCACTCTAGAAGTATATGGGTTTCACACAGGTGCAGTGTCATGTCTAAGAGAACARTGAGGATGGCTAAAATCTCAAAGCATCTCAGCTGAACCTCAAAGCTTGTCTTCAAGCAACAGAATTATTTTATTGAGTATTTTATGYATTTTAGTCACTTATTATATATACATGGAGTACTCAGAATTCCAGTTCTTGTTTCTGAAATATTTAGAAATGTAAGCAATCTTTTTTTTTTTCTAAACTCTATATGCTATTGTTTCTGGTAGTTTGTTTAGAAAGGATATTTTTGTCCTAATTCATCTACTTCTAAAATACTCTTTCTACGAACCACCCTTTTGTTTAACAGCAGTCCGGATAAGAAGAAGTATTAACGTTTCTTCAGGCTTCCTCTTACACTAAAAGACTGAGCWACTAGTTGAACTGCCTGGCCACTTCAGACTGGAGCAAAAGCTGCCCAAATGCCTCTTAAACACTGGYAAGCCTGGGGCATTGACAATTGCTTTAGGAAACCTGTTCCAATGTGTGACCACCCACTCCTGTCCTAATAAGCATTACTTGAGAATTTCTGAAAACAAGAATACTTTTTAACCCCAGTGTTGTTATTCAGCCTCCTGTCCCCCAGCCTTCAGATCCTTTTTGACTGCATTCAAGAGGAGGATCTTACAACGTCACTTGCAGTCACTTTGAGCCACCTGCCCATGGCAGGGGGTTTGAAGGAGATGATATTTAAGGCCCTTCCAATACAGACCCTTCTGCGTATAAAGTTTAAACTGCAGGGTAGTTATTAGTTTTTATCAGTGAGAAAATTAATTAAATACACTATACATAGCAAATAGCTAAATCCTTTGCATGTATTCATCATGAGAGAAAACATTTAATTTGAGAGTAATGATTAGGATCCATGTATTCTATAAAAGCTTCCTTACTTTTGTATCCTCTGTCCTTTGAACTGATAACTGTTGCTAGTCACACTGAATAAGCTAATTATTGCACACTTATGCTTCTGTTTAAACACATCTGCTCTGACTGGAATTGCAGAAGAAATACACTTATGGCACTCTATTGATTGGTGAGCCATTAAGGTTCCAATTCAAGAAACACCTGCTAGTTACTCAGCCTCAGGTGTCTTGCTTGATTAGGTATTAATTCTTAAATTGATGCCAGATTCTCATTAACCTCCACATGAATAAAGATAAGGACTAAATATACCAGTTCTGTAAAGCAAATGTTAAATGTACTATAAACTGGCCTGTTTTTAAAAATAATTATTAGATCAGAAGGATCATTGAGAGCAGCTCTTGGCTCTGCTCAGGACAACCCCAAGAGCCACACTATGTTGTTGTGACCTGCCTTTTAGGCAGAGTAACTTYGGTTGGTGTTAATAGATCCCTTGGGGTGATTTAAAGTGAAACAACACTGAATGACCAGTGTATATATGAGGCAGGTTTAGTTTAAAGCAATCTGGTTACAGCAGAAAGGAGGTATGTATCTGGTTTTGTTCTTTGCTATAAAAATATCATGGAGAAAATATATAAGGATAGAAAGAGAAGTACAAGAGGAGATAGTAGAACAGAAAAATATTGCCTCCTGTGGATTCACTGATGATCTTTTCTATTTTGATGTCTGTGTGCAGAGTGGTGGTTGCAATTTAATCCATGGGGATGGGCCGCTGCAACAAAGAGTTTGTCAAGCTACTTACATTTGGTCTTGTGCGGGAACACCCTGGTATCTCCACATAGAGGGGTGTTTACACTGTCAGATGCAGTTGTGTCTTATCTGAAGGGAGGAGATCAGCATGATAAAAAGCATTACCCCATCTCTGCAGGATCTGCTTCTTATCAGCCTTATCTGGAATGAAAACACTTTGTTTAAGACAGCAGTCCCTGGTTATCAGGGAAGTGACAGATACAGGGCTCAGCCAGCCTGTCCAAACAAAGTCACATGTGCCTCMTAGTGTTGTGTCAATGCTTCCTGAAGTCTGGCAGGCTTGGTGACCACTTCCTTGGGGATCCTGTTCAAGTGCCCAGTCACCCTCTGGATGAAGAACCTTTTCCTATTCTTCAACCTAAGTCTCCCCTARAACAGCTTCATGTGCTTCACTCAGATCCTAAAATTTGTCACCARAGAAAAAACATCAGGATCTGCATCCCCGTTTCCCCTCATGAGGAAACTGTAGACTGAAATGAGGTCTTTCCTCAGTCGCCTCTTCTTTAAGCTGAACAAACCAAGCTGCTTCTCAAAAGGCTTCCCCTTTTTGTATCAAAATCTTTTCAATTTAAATGTAAATAATTTTCCCAAGATTTTAGTATTAAACATAGTGTAAAAGTACTTTCCTATAAAGAAAATGCAGCTGGTCTCATTAAGATGATCTCGTTAATAATTGGTCAGTTGTTCTAAAAGTGTGGGCTTTTTCCACAAAAAAAAAGTGAAAATGTGAAAAAAGCAAGGCATTGTCTCATTTATGGCGTCATTTAGAACAAAAATATAGTTTCATGAACCATTTGAACCAACTGTCCCAAAAAAATGCATGTATTTTTCAGTTAATAGTCCTCTTRCTGTGATTCTGCAGCTTGATTACCATTGGAACAGTCTTGCTAGTGCAAATTGACTGGAGAAGTTAAGAGATGTTTTACTCTTCCTTTCTCAAGGCTCAATAACAAGGAATGCTAAGCTCAAGTTTACAACTTTATTTGAGAGTMTGTTAACAAAAATATACTCAAAAATTGAGTTTTGTTGGTAGGTTTCCTTCTTGGCCTTTTCKCTGGTCAGTGCTTCCAAAGATTCACAGGCTGATAATGTCTATCTGATTTAGGATATCAAGGTAAAGATAAATGGCAATTAAGTGCAATATAGAAAGATGGACATCAAGCTGGGACTGTACAGGGCCTCAAGTCTGAAGACTAAAAACCAATTTATAGGATTCCTAGACATGAATTGAGGTCTTGGTCTCATCATTGGCAGTGCTAGGTGAAGAATAAGACTTGATTATCTTAGAGGTCTTTTCSAGTCTAAATTATTATATGATGATATCAATCAAACCCAGAGCTTTTTTGTTAAAAAAAAAATTATCGCTGAAGAAAAGGCACAATGAATATCAACACATAAACAAGACAATGCAGTGGAATAACTGTGTAATGGATCCATCTTGGCCTATTGCACTGGGCTTGGACTAGATAGATGACTTTTAAAAGTCCCTTCCAACCAAACCATTCTACCTTCTGTAGCTGGCCCTGCTTGTGCAGGTGGAAGCAGAACAAATAATCTCCAGCGGCCCCTTCCAAACTCAATCATTCTGTAGCTTTATGAAAAAYAATTTATTTCCAAATAAAACCAGAGCAGGAGTGTTAAAACCCAATTAAACAGGTCCTCACCTCCCCTCCATTTTTGCCAACATTCAAGTTTACTCCTTCATTCCTAACTTTTCTATTCCTCCCTGGTCACAGTCTCTGCCAAGAATGGCGCAGGGAGGATGGTAGGTAGAGGGGTGAGGAGTAAGGATTACTTCTGCAGGATGGATGCTTCCAATATGTTTGAGGTCTTCAGGAAAAACGTCTCCTCCAGCATGGGATCTCTGTGGGTCATGATCCCTGTCAGAGAATATCCAACTGCTGCAACATGGACTGCAGGGAATAACTATTCTGCCACGTGGATCCCTAACTTCCCCTKCTTCTTCTCTGAGCTTGATGTTCATTGCAGAACTGCTTCTCTCTAGCATGGGGCAGCCCTGGTCTCTTCTCATTGAAGTCAACTCTGCAGCCCTCCATACACTGCCATGGAACTCCTAATGCAGTGTTGCATCCAGTTGTGTAAGTGCTGTTCTTACAGAAAGGAAAAATGTGATCTTGAACTCTTAGATATCTCTTTTGAATTTTTACAGATCAATTACTACTACCATTATTTRTTATTATYATTGTCATTATCRTTATTATCATCATTATTATTATTSATAATATATTTTCCTCTGTTTGTTAAGATTTAAAATAGTGATACGCAATTACTAAAATGTGTAAAAAATGGAAAGTAAAGCAGTCTTGAAACTAAAGATAAGGAACTTAGAAATTTTCTCTCAAATCAAACACAAAGGAATGAAAAAATTTTCTTTGACAAAAAAGATATCTTTAAATACTCTGAAATTTCTAATTTTTTATATCTCCTAATSTCCTAATCATTTTAAAACATGTCTTTCTTTTAAAACATGTGTACMACTTTCATTCCACTTACTCACTGCTGAGTTCCAAAATCCTTTAGTGTCAGTAAASAGAGAGGATATCCCAAGAAACCAAAAGCATCTGCATTACAAAAAATCCTTATGGATAATTGTAGTTTCTGCCTCTTTCTTGTAGATTGTGAATATTTGATTTTCTTGACTCTAAAATTACATGGACAACAACGATTGTGGTTTTATGGTTTCTCTGGACTAAGGTTTTGTTCAGTGGTGTTCTGAACAAAGAAAATAATGTATATTATATTTTCATTAACATTTTTCTTTAATATGAGTATAATAGCCCATAATTTCTAGTCGTAGGGTTTCAAACAAAAATATCCAAAGCGTCAATTAAGGTTKCCTGTGAAAACAACTCATAGCTAGTTTCTTTAAAGCTGTATCATACTAAGCAGATGTATAAAAACAAAGACAAATTGCAAATATTTTAGTCACCACTTCAATTTTTAATTTTGCTAATGTCAGCCACTTGGAACTCAAAACTGTTTGAAGAATAAAACAGTTCTTTAAAAATGACACTTTGATGTGCACCCATCAAAAAACCTTGAGAGAAGAAAAACATGAAGACAGACGTAGGAAATAAGTTACTAAAGTGCATTGAGATTTTTTTGCCTGTGCTTGTGCTTGATTGCACTTTTGCTATTGCTCAGATCAAATCCTGTCCGTTGTTTGCACTGATAGTCCCTTTGTCTTGGCTACATGATAGCGTCTCCTTGCATTAGAGATTTACAGTTAGAAATCTGCATCCTATTTTTGCCTAAAATCACAATAATAAACTCAAAAAATATTTTTATTCCTTCCTTAAGTCTCTTCTCAGTGCTCAGAATACTTCTCTGATACACATTTGAACACATACCAAATCCCTATGCAATTTTATCTGAGATGGATTCAACTCACCTCTGAAGACAATATTTATTAGTTCTCCAGACAAATTAAAAGACCCTGACGATTAAATGAAGTCCCATTTTATGTCTTAACATATCTCCATAAGGGACATTCATGTCTGTAACTTCATTATCTGCGTACATTTCTCTAATACAAACAATGACTATCAATTAAAATGAGATTGAAGTGGGGCTTGGGGCAAGTATAATTTCCTTTTAATATGCATTTGAAGCATCATTGTAAAAGGAAATGGTTGTTTTATAATGGCTTCTCCTCTGAAGCTAAGGAGATACAAATCTGGGACTCAGTTCAGCTGCTTTGCAGCAGCTCTTCCATAGTACAATGCTGGAAGGAAATGAACTGCACCTTTGAGAGAATTCCAYGGCATAGTCACAATCCCTAAGGATATTAAAACCTCTGTAGCAGTTTCGATAAGTTCATTTTTCTGTCTCTTAGTAAAGGCGATATGACCTGAAGTCCCATATGCCATGGATATTCTGCTTATAGCTGCTTATAATGTCAGATGATCTGCATTACAGAAGTGTGAAATATTACAAAATAATTGTCATTTAATTCACTTAACATTTAAAAAYCATTGAAGAGAGCTGAAGAAAGGAAATGAAAATAAAAAGTTGCTTTAAAAGGAAAAACAAATAAAACATTTAGGCATAGCTGAGAAATCTTACCTTGACTAAGTAATAAAATTATATAATGTAATAGTCTGAAGCTTTTAAGTGTCTTTGGTCATTTTGTGATGCCCTTGAATTTATCTAGGAATATGAATAGAAACACTGGGTAATAATTACCTATTTTGAGTCCACATGGATTTCTTCCAAACTGTTCCCCTAATCTATTCCACATTGAAACTCTAGGGGAATGCAATCAAAGGAAGTAAATGAACTTACTTTGAAGCTCTCTAAGGCATTCTCAATTTGCCATCAAACTATTACTGTAACAAATTATATTTGCGAACTCTGCAAAAAGGCTTTTTGTGTTGGATTCCTTTATACATGTTTCAGCTGAAAGGGAAATCTGTTGCAAAACAGAAGATAGACAATAAAATGTTTCTCTGAAAAGAAGGTTTAAATTCGAAGTAYTTAATGTCTACTTATTGGTATTTATTAATATAATTTTTATCAWTCACTTTTAATTTTGTTCATGGAAAATCCAAAATTAAAGTTTTCACAGCCAGAAGATAAGCCAAATGTTATCTGTGATCCAAATCCCTAGGATGAAAAGATTTGAAGTGTTAGAATAAACAATGAACRTAAGTCAAGAAGCAATTAAAATAAGCCAAGAAGCAGAGAGAGTTGTTCTTCATAATTATATTCCTTCAGCAGGTTTGGTTCAAAAAAAAAAAAATTCAATTTCAAAGCCCAAAATAGCAGTAACATCGAAAGAGAAAATTCCTGTCTAAAAAGTGAATTTTCTTTATTTCTTTTTTTATTGTGGGGATTTTTGGGTTTTTTGGATTTGTTGGTTTTGTGTTTCTTTTGTGGCTCTAACTTAAAAATATACATGACTAACAGCATTTTTTAAAAGTTACCTACAAATACTTTCAATTTACTAATACTTGTGCTCCAAAATGGTCTTGAAGTACCAATGAAAAGAGTTGAGTTGAGGAAAATATAATCAATTCAAGGCATAGTTGTTTTATTTAGCAGAAGCAGCAGAAATATTTTTCGTGAGCATTGGATTAGGACCTTGATTATCCCTTAAAAGATGCAAAAGTAGTAAATATAATTACTCATTATTTTAATTGGAAATATATGAACAGAACCTAAACTGAATGTGTTGCACCTGAGGATCATTAAGCCAAAGCTAGACTTTAGGCTGAAATTGCTTCTAGAAATATTAASTACTATATGACATATATTCTTGATTCCGTGTGCCCATTTTCATATTGCACTTGACTCTATTTTATGTGTGCCAAAAGGACAAAATCAAATGCAAACTTCCACTGACTTAATAAGCAACTCCTATAGTCCTGCCAAGACATAAAAAATATATAGGTATTGGTTATATTTAATAATTACTATGGATATGATTATCAATTTTTCCATTTTTTATATAAGAAAGACTTTTTCCCAACACATTATGAAATTTTTTTTGGCTTCTGTTGCTTTTCTGTCTTATACAGTTGCATTATTTGTACTTTACAACTTCATTTACAGTTTGCAGAAAAGTGTAAATTATTCCAAACAGGGAGKAGGACCACTAGTTTCTCTGCTACTTAATGAAATTTTCTATTAATCTGCTTTAGTAAGTCCTAAAGTCTTTGGAACTCTTGAAACAGAAGTAATTTTTATCCTTCAGTAGGAACTCTTGGCTAGGAAGAGCCGAAGATGACAGAGTACTATTCCAGGATAAAACATCTATCTGTCTATCTACAATTCTGCATGCGTTTCTTGTTGATTGTCTGATATTGTTTGAAGAAAATGAGATTAATTGTGGATTTATGATTCTGACTATCTTTAGAGATGGATGGATGGATGGATGGATGGAGGGATGGATGGATGGATGGATGGATGGATGGATGGATGGATGGATGGATGGATGGATGGATGGATGGAGCAAGCTATGGGGAAGAAAGGTAGGGTAAGATAGAAATAAGTATGGGTATTTCATTCTTCTCGTAGGAATCACATTATTCTGGTACAGGATGCAATAAGGTTTTAGAAAATAGCTGTAGTATTTCAAACTTTGTTCACTGACACAGCAGTTAAAGTACATAAATAAAACTAGAAGGTAGCAGTATAGCATGTTGTGCCCATACAAGCCTAGAGGTGGAAGTTAGTTAAAACTTCATGCTATCCCTTAGGTTAGTTTTCTGGGAGAAAAGAAAAGGGGAAATTGTGTCTAAAACACATGGCTGTTGTGAGGTTGGCACTGTGGTCTTTAGGGCTCCTGAAGGACTTTGTTGAAATATAAGCAACTCTGTTCTTCATTTCTATTGTCAGGTAATGGAATATTACCTGCAGGTAAACTGCTTAATTTTAAGAAAAAACAAGAGCTGTAGATGATGTCATCTGCACATACTGAGCAGGAACAAAGAACAGACTTCTCTATCACAGCTCTCTAAATTCATCTGAGTGGCAGTGAAGCTCACAGAGAGAAGTATGTTTGTACACATCTCCATGTAAGAGACAAAGGCAGTCAAATGTACCCATGGTAGCACGTGAGTCTCTGCATTCAAGACCTATAATTATACCCTGCCTAAATTCTGCTTGAAACCTTTTTATTTCAGGGTTTTCTGGCTGTAGCCCACTGTGGAGAAGGCAAATGAAGGAAATCAAACCCAGCTCAGAGTAAGGGAAGCCCTGGTCAGTTCTGGGACGTTATAAAGCCTACAACACTTACTAATATTGGCAGAGTTGAATTCACTGGGCTACGGTTTTATGGAGCTGCTACACTTTGGTTTGTTATATGACCTTCTGYATGACAGAATTAAATGGCATTTTATGCGGGCTGTGCAGATAAATTGTCTTTTGTAGTGGGATGGGTTTTCGTTGGGTTTTTTTTTCTATAATGTTAGATTAAAATTGAAATTGATAGTTTTACTATAACTTTGAAAGAATTTACTGTAATTTAGATCAAGTGTAATTATGAGGGGTTTGGTTAAATATAGAGAGAAGCTATAGATTATATTCTGCATTATATCCTTTCTGGAAAGAAAAATACATGATAAATAATGCCAGCCATAAATGTCTGAAGGGTGGGGACTGGCACTGTTTGGATGTGTTTGCAGCCCTGTGTTCTTCCAAACTTCTATGTTTGGAAGCGACTGCAGCCATATTATCATTTATTTAAAAAATGCAGTAACTTCACTGAAGTATTTTATTTCTCAAAAATACACACGCAAAGATCCACACTTGTTGTATGTCCAGTTGTATTTCAATGAAGAATGAGTAAAATTAAATGAAATTTTATCAGAGAAAGAAACAAGGAAGTAAAAGTAAAAATGTTAAACCTGAACTCTAGTTGCCAGTTCCAGRCAGTGGCTTGGAAAGAAATTAAGACTTAAGAAAGAACAAGTTTTTAATTGGAATTTTACTGCTGAAGTAGTATAATGACACTAAGAATCTGGAATAAATCTTTACTTTCCATTCAAGAAAGAAAGTTGAAAGAGCACAATAACTGGAAAACATAAGCAYTTGCTGATGATCTTAATTTTTTTTTAAAGAGCAGCAAAATGTTCAGTAAAGAGGTGGATTTCAATGAGAAAACAAGGCATGACTTCTGTGTTTTTTTCTTTCAGATCTTTTTCCATTAGCTTAATTATTCAAAGGTTCTGCTGGCTGCTTTTGTAAATGACAAGTAACATGTATTTCTCAGATTGTGGACCTCACCTGCCATCCCTTGACACATGACTAACATTTAGCAAAATACTAAGTATTTATGTTTAAATTACTTAGAAATTTAAATTTAAATTTCTAAGTATTTTAGGTTTTGCACATAGCTATTCAAATGTACTATTGCTGGCAAATCTTTTTCATTTTGTTAGTGTAATTGCAAAGCAATGTCTTTTTTCCCAAGCATGAGATGATGTYCATTTCATGTGTGTATGTGTATGTGCTTCAGATGTATAATCTTTCCACAAACAAACAGATATAAACTCTTTTGTAAATTAGATTTACTGATTTTAAATAAGTTTATAATTCTTCCTGATTAGCCCAACTAAATGAGCTCAGCCTATTTCATTTATTCAGAAGTTTATAATAACTTAATAATTGTGTAGAAATTCCTAGAGAAGAAAAATTATTTCTAATAAAAAAGCTCATCTACTAGACAAACACATAAGATCTGGTGACTAGAAAATTATATCTGCTGCACAATAATTAAAAAAAAACAAACAAAAAATCCTTATTAAATCCTGTGATTTAACCTTATATGTTTTAGCTGTAACAAATGCAAAAGTTAACAATACAACAACATAGCAAACACAAAAGTTTGCTAAAAGTGAGGGTTATGACCAAAATCAGAACAGGGCAAACTTACTATGCTCTCTTTCTATATTTTCCAGAACAATTTATTTACCATTAGAGGGTTTCTTGAAGATAACATCTCTATGGTTGATAGATTATCGTGGATTTTAATTGACAAAATGTGTGAGTTGGCTTATTTTTTCTTTCTTCCTTTTTTTTTCCCCACTCTTCCTTTTCCCCACTATTTCCCAGTTCAGAAGTATTTATTTCAAAATAGCTATTCTTACCTCAGCTTATAATTTATTAAAAAAAATATTCCATAGTGACTGTAAGGATCTTGTTTGAAGCTTTGAAATAATCTTCAATTTAATTACATTATTTAGTTGTTGTGAAGGTTAAGCAGTGTTAAGTCGCACTAAAATGAAACAATGATTTGGTTGCTTTCAAAGCTGCCCCTAAGAAGACATGAACAAAATTTTGCGTTACACTCAACTCCTGAGTGTGCAACAGCTCCCACATTTGTAGTGGGATATCCTTGGCTAAGGGACAGCTGCCTGCACAGCTGCTTGCTCTCTTGTTCTCTCTCCTCCCAAGAGCAAGGGGAGAAGATAGGATAAGGGAGCTCATGAGTTAGGTGGAGACAGGTAGATCTCTTAATAGTTACTGTCTGAGCTTGAACAAATTCAACTTGTGTAAAATTAATTTAATTTTTTTCCACTTMAAATAGGTTCTGGTAGACACATATATTATCTTTCCTCCTCCATCTTTCCCATGCCTTATTTAACTCCTTTACTTTCAACTCCTCCAAGGCCAGATTGATTCCTTCATTCAGTGCTTTCCAGTTTCTCTCTGTTGCTCCTTCCTCCTCATGCTTGTCTCCTGCTCCACATGGGTCCTCCATGGTCTGAAGTCTTTCACAAAAATTCTGTTCCAGCATGGACTTTTTATAGGTGGCAGTGAATACCAGCTCCATCCCCTGGAGCACTGCAATAATCTGTGGCTCTCTGGGCTGTTATATGARTCCAAATCAGGCTAGCTCAGACTCTGGCCCACATGGACTTGCACGGACAGAAAGTAAGAGACGAGAAGCGCTCTTGTCCACCTGGGGACGAGTATCCTGTTTATTGGCTTGGGACAGGACACCATACACAGCAGCAACCACCCAAGTAGAAAAGAGGGTGTGGCACCCTTGCAGTGGAGTTTTATACCCCAGGAGGGGGGGCGGGGAAAGAGGACCGCAGCCAATGGGATGCCATTGGGGAGGGGCAAGAGGAGGGGTACCCATGGGACAGACCGCCAGGTGTGTATAGAAAGGGGGGTGACTAGGGGAGAGACCATGTAATGAGAAAGGGGGAATAACAATCTCCGTGACATAACATACCCAGTACAAACTTCCCATCACCCAGTGCAAAACAACAACTAAATAAACTATTTAGTGCAATACAACAGAGCACCTCCTATTTCTGCTTCTCTGGCCTTGGGATTCCCTCTGATGTTTATCAACATTTCTGGTTTTTCCTGCTCCTAAACTTTAAAAAAATTTTTAGTAATTGTGTTTTTACAGATGTGGAATTCACATTCTCTGAACCTGAGAGAAGCAGTGAGAGAAGCAGAGACGAGAATGATCAAAACAATTCTTATCTCATTTGCTGTGCCTGTGTTGTGCCAAGGTAGAATGTAATGTGGAGATTGTTTACCCAGAGTCATGATGTTTTGTTTCCCTGGCCTATCGGGGCCAAGCACATGTGCAGAATGTCAGTCAGCAGACAGTCACAAGATTCTGTGCAGTTGAGTGCTTGTGCAGTTTCAGTTTTGATGTAGTGTAATAYAGTGTAATATAATATAGTATAATAAAGTAATTAATTAGCCTTCTAATATCATGGAGTCCTCCTCATCATTCCTCCCTGTGACAGGGGTTGCCTTGATTTACAATACACGGAGTCATCACCAACCTGGATGACAGGCTCTGCTGTGTCCTGATGTGGAGTCAGATACAACCTTCTGTGTCTTCCATTGGGACAGACCTTGGCCTTCCCCCAGTGCCAAAACCTGGTCATATAAACTAAATAGAGTGTTTGCAAAAGACTTGACTGGAGGGCATGACMGTATAAACTACTGAACTTTATAAACCTGCTGCATATTACATGGGGGTGGAAGTGATTATTTTTGTTCCAAGCCCCAAAATTTCAATTGAATTCCTAGAAGGACATTGTCTCCGAAGCTGAAAACAACTCACTATGAACTTTGCTAATTTGAATAATCACTCTTCCAAACAATTCTTTAATTTTATTAAACGTTTTCTATTAAACTGAATTTTCCTGTAATAGAATTTTCTATGGGAAATGTACTTAYACCCTGTAACTCGGGCATTAGTTGATATTGTTTTTAAAAAGTGAAGTTTGATCTCTTCACTTTAGATTGGGTCTCCTCTCTATACGGATCTCTAAAGTACAAAATAATGGGAACATTCTCTAAAGAAAATTGTTAAATAAAAAATTGTTAAATAAAAGAGAGCATGACCTTCACAACTCAAAAATTTGTTACCAGGTGCTTTAAGTAAGTTTTAATAACCTTGTATTCTGCTTGCAGAAAAACAAGTGAAGGTCCTGAACAGTGTTAGTCACTTTTTTCTGCTTACATTTTTTGCTGATTGACTCTGTCCACAAACGAATTAAAATCTATGGCTATTTAGTTATCTTCAGCTCTTACCTGCAGGGTGCTGAACTCCCTTGGCCATGATTAAATTATGATAAAACAGTTTTTTGAATAGAGGTGTAGTCAATGTCATTTCTACTYGCTCTAAGTGGTAAAGTATAGAAAGAACCAAATTTTTTTGTTTGTGCTACCATAAAGATATAATCTAAACTTTCTAACAGCTTATATGTCCAGGCCAGCAAGTCTAAGTGTTTGACTTAATTCAAGTGAAAGATCTCTTGATCTATAGTAAGACTATAAACTATAGATGTTTCCTCCACAACATAATAACTGTTTTGCTAGTTTCTTCATACAATATCAAAGAATCATGAGATTGGAGGAAAAAAGTGAGGAAMGCTCCCTGCTTTCTAAATTGAAATTTCTGTTGAGCCTTCCAAATAAGATTCTTATAGGGAAGAATTAAAATAAAAAGATGGAAACGAATTCTGTGTTTAGAGAGAGAAGCTATAAGCATTAATGAAATGACSTTAAAAGAGGGGATAAAGAATTAACAGGTTTCTATTTTCATTTGGGATGGGGAGGAATATGAAGTGACAATTATTCAGGAAAGAATTGTCTTTGTAAAAATTGTAGTGACCTGCTACAGCACTTAGACCTGCTATTGGATTGGGTGGAATCCAAAGGCTATTGGATTGGGTGGAATCTCTCCAAGGGTACTGAGAGAGCAGGCAGAAGAGCTCACTGAGCCCCTTTCAATCATTTATCAGCAGGTAACTGGGTGGGTTCCAGTTGACTGGAAATTAGCAAATGTGTTATCCATCTAAAAGAAGGGCCAGAAGGAAGATCCAGGGAAGATCCCGGGAAATACAGGGCTGTCAAAAGTGCACTTTACAGAAAGGAAATAAAATACTGATGCTTTGTCTTGTTCAGTTGCATATGTTATAGTTTCTTACATGACCATAGTTTTTAATCCTCCTAGGATTGTAAAAATAGTAGATAATAAAATTATAATCTCAAAGTTTTTATCTGGAATATTAGGACATGACTGTTCTTTGAGGAACCCTCACCATTATATTACACGTTTCCATTATGTCCTAATCATCAGATGATTCATAATTCTATTTTCTGCTACTGTTATCTAACTTAGTAAGGTGTATTCTTCGACCTTGCTACAGAACCCCAATGATRGAAAAAATCATAATGGCTGTGCAGCTCTTTAGAAGGACCTTGACAGATTTAGACATGGGCAAAGAACTGTCTGCAATTCAAGAAAGGCAAATGCAGGGTCCTGCACCTGGAGAAGAGTAACTCCCATGTACCAGTACAGGCTGGGGGCCTACCCCTACCTGCTGGAGAGCTACACTATGGAAAAGGATCTGGGAGTCCTGGTGGACAGCAAGCTGCCCATGAGCCAGCAGTGCCCTTGCAGCCAAGATGGCCAATGGTATCCTAGAATGAATTAGGAAGAACATTGCCAAGAGTTTGAGGGATCCTGAGCTGAATCCTGAGGGATTCAGCCCCAGTGAGGCCATGTCTGCAGTGCTGCATCCAGTTCTGGGCTCCTCAGGACAGGAGAGACATGGAGCTCGTGGAGTGAGTTCCACTTGAACATGAGGAAGAACTTTACCATGTGGATGACTAAACACTGGCATGTATGGCCCAGAGAGACTGTGGAGTCTCCTTCTCTGGAGATACTTAATAACTGTCTGGATGCTCTTCTCTGTTCTAGGATGACCCTGCTTCAGCAGGGAGGATCAGATGATCCACTATGGTCACTTAACAATCCTAATCATTCTGTGACTGATTCTCTRATTCTGTGGCTGCTGGCTCAGTGCAACCCTCTGGAGTTATTCATTCCACTGTTCTGGTGTCAAACTCTCTTACATTTGTGAATAAATGCAGTTATTTTAAAAATCTTTCTATATACACATGTAACACTGGTACTTTTTTCCTTTTTAATTTTTTCCCCCAGAGTAAAAGAGGGAAGAAGAAATGTCCCTAGGTTTCTAATCTAAACCATTATATTAATATATGTTTCAAGGTTACTTCAGAATCAAACTTTCCTGCAAAAAATGTAAGATGCAAACATAAACAATATCCAGAATGTCCTTTGCTTTACTAGGACAGCAAACAGCATTAATTTTTTTAAAACAGCATTAATTTAATTTTTTTAAAACAGCATTAATTAATAAAGAAGTTTTTTAAAACTTCTTAAATATAAGGGACAGACTCTCCGTACAAATCAGCCTGACTTCACTGAAGTCAATGCAATCATGAAACATTAAAACTTTGGAATGTTAATCCACATTTCTATCTGTCTCTCTCTCTTTTTAATTCTCCTCCACTCCGCCCCTGCCTGCACAAGTAGACTGTAAAATAGAAGCATAAATGCCATTATTTTGTGTATTCAGGATGGATAAATAAGGAGAAAGCAGTTACATAATAAATACATGCGCTAATTTTAAAATATGCTGCTAGATCTAGAAAATTGTTTTCTACAAGTATTTAATGATGCAGAGAGGAGCAATGARCCTTTTTAGAAACACCTAGGCATTTGGTTTCTCCAAAAATTGAACCAGACATTTAGTTATAAATATAATATAACATCAAAATATGATTCTGAGTTCAGTTGTTAAAATTGAGGGCTAATGGAATCAAGTTTTTCACCAGATTAGGGAAAACTATCAGATTAAACATTTTTTTTTACAGCAAGACAAAAATGCAGCTGTATACAARTCTTCTAAATCAAATTCGCAAGTTATTTTATTGTAAAGAAAAGTTCTTTCATAGGTCTTGTAGTATGTGTTTCTTGGTATCTAATTGTAGCCTTTTAAAAGTTATTGTCCAGTCTGATTTTCTCTACTCTAGAGAGATATAAGCCTACACTTTTAATATGAAGCTAAGATAAATGTCTCAGTACATGGGATGAAATAGTCTTTGAGACTTTGTGCTGACTAKAGAGAAAACTGCATGAAGATTTTAGACTGAACACCTGATTATTATATAGCTAAACTTGTGTCTAATGAATTTCATCTTGCTGCATTTTCCTGCCTGAATGAGTTAACTTCTAAGAGCAATTTTAATTTTCTCCATTGGTCTGTAAATATTTACATTAATTAACTGTTCCCAGGGAAGTGAAAACCAAGAAAAGCTATCAACAACATAAATTAAACAATACAAAAATACTCTATTTGTTGGGCCATAGCTTTCACATTTTGGAAAGTAGACTTTTTATCAGATGGTTCTCTTTAGGGTAACCTGCTGCAGAAGGGCACAARCCAGCAAAGGATCTTATGATCAACATTTCTTGATCAAGAAGGTACAACTTCTTCCATTCGCTGGAATCAACCTTCCTTCACAAAAGCATCTGGAACTGTTCATCTGTTTTCTCAGGAGAACAGAGACTGCAAACTTTTTGGGCTCTGCTACAACACAGTTTAAGTGTCTTCTTTGAAAATAGGTCAAATAAATAATAATAACAAATTATAATAATATAATAATAATATCAAATTAATTGATATTTCTGTTAAAACTCTTGAATAAAATAGTTTCAGTGTCTGTCAAAGCTGTAGAAGTAATAAAGGTTTTTGTTTCCATACTGTAGGTAATGACAACACATAAGAGTATTTATTGGCCAGGATCACCCCAATTGGCCAGATCTTCTGATGTTAACTAATTTGGTAGTCATTGTGATAAATGTCTGTCCCRGTGCTTAAATGTACCCATTACCTTCAGTATAGCCTTTAAGAGTCTGTTCCATTGGTTGATTTTCCAGAGGTTGATGCATTTACGGGGGATGTCRTACACTCACTCAATGCCATGATCTTTGGCCCACATTTTTATGAAGTTGCTTTGGAAATTAGTTCTGTTTTCTGGGGAGCCATGTCTCCATGCAACTTTCTTTTCAAGGCCCAGAATAATATTTCAGGTAGAAACACGGAGGAGAGAATATGTTTACAACTACCCAGTGGTTCCTTCCACCATTGTAAGTACRTGGTGCTTTGCCTTGTGGAGTGTTTTGGAGTTTGATACAGTCAATCTGCTGGGCCTTCCCATACTTGTATTTCAGCTAATTCCCTCAGRTACAGGATACCTTTCTCTATTGGGGTCCACTTCCCTGGCTGGCAGATAAAATCTTCCTTGAAGAATACCTTTCCTTCACACTAGGTAGGATTTGCCTCCAGAGGTAAGAATTTGTGTCCCTTTTCCAATCACCTTTTCAAATCACCTTCCCTAGAAAGTTATCCCGGTGGCTTGGCTTCCCTACCCTCTAACTGCAGGCTACTGGTCTCACCAGCCAGAATGTGGGAAACTGAATTGGAACTTCACGATTTTTTTTTTCTTTCTAGACTAGCTTAATAAATAAAAACATTATTGGTTTTATTTTTTGAGTTTGAGTTACTTTTGCTGTGATTTATATTAACAGTATTTTGGCATCAAAATTTATATGGAGACAAATTTTTAATTTTTCAAGCAGTGAGGGAAAAATATTTTTGAAATMATTTATCTATAAATTCTTTTGCAGAGCTGTTTTCTGTTTGTGCATAAAACTCTCATCATATATACATCACAGAGTCATGAGAAAGTATAGATTGTAAGAGAGCTCTGCAAATCCTCTGGTTCCACACCTCTTGCAAAAGCAGAGCCAAGCTGATCTTGATGTCTTGAGAGGCTATCTAGAACAGAYGCTAGACAGAGTTAAAGGAATAAAGTAGGTATTCATTAAAAGGCCTTCAAAGGATACACCTTGGGCAGTACAAGAGCTCAGCTGAGGCTTCACCCAAGATGGATGCCTGGTCCTGAGTTTTCACACTTTTATAAGTTTTGGTCCATTTACATATTGGGGTTWTTTGTTCAATTACAGCTTCAGGTTATGAAGTCTCATCCTCCCAGASTGCTCTCCTCAGTTCACTGTTTGGGTTTGAAGCTGCAATGGAATCCTTGATTCTCAGGCTGCAAAAGGATTGTTTTGTCTAACTAAACTGTGAGGAGAACTTGCTAACACTTTATATGAAGTTCAAAGTTATATACTAATGGAGTAAAGAATCTGGAAAATATGAAAGTTAAAATTTAAGGCATTAATCTTGGTGCCTGTCAAGCTGAATCTTGAACTTCTCCAGTAACAGAAATTCTGTTTTGTCTGTGTGCAACCTTATATGATGTTTAAATCTTTCCATAATGAGAATTTCTCTCTTTTATTTTGGCAGAATTTCCCCCAAAGTAACTCATGCCTGTCACCTCTTGTCCTGTAACCTTGCAGCCTAGTGAGAAGACAACMTCTACAAGTTCTCTGTAACTCCCTTTTAGCTACTCAGAGACTGTGATTAGGAGTTTCCATCTGAGCCTTCTCTACTGTAAGCTGAATAAACCCGATTTCTTCAATCTTTCTTCATGTGTCAAATCATTCAGCCATCTAATCATATTGGCAGCCCTTTGTTGGACCCTCTCCAGTTGTTCAATGTCTCTCTTAAACTGGTGAATCAAAACAGTCAATCAAGCATAACAATCATCTCAATAAAAATTCATGTTGAGAACTTCCAACTCACTATGTCTTCAACRGCTAAGACAGATGGCCCTAGGTAAYCATTTAGGATTTTGAAACTTTGGCTTTACCCAAAATATCATAAACCTTGAACTTTGTTGGCATTAGTTTGCTTTAGTTTATTTGAATTTTGTTTGTGTTTTGTTTGTTTGTGTGTTGTTTGTTTGTTTAATTTTAAATAAAAATAGGGACAAAATCTAAGTTTTATTAATATAATTTTTCTTCTTATTTCCTTTGGTTTGTGWAAAGTTAGGCATAAATGAGCAGTGTATGCTGCTAAAAGCATTAATGGGATCAYAGCCAGGAAGCTGAGTGGAGTGGCTAATCCCCTCTGCTAAACATTTCTGAGATCACAGAAATTGAGTTCTTCATCTAGTTCTGGACCTTAGAATACAAGAAARACACAATCATAGGATCACAAAATGGATAAGACTGGAAGGGACAGCTGGAGGATCACATAGTCCAATCTCCTTGATCAAGCAGGGTTCCCTAGATATTGTAACTGAGTATTATGTCCAGGATTGAACATCTTCAGAGAAGGAGCTCCAGGGACACTGCACATCCTTATACTTAATATACAGCTCAGTAAAAAATCTTTGAATGTTTAAAGATTATTAACAATTCTTTCTGGCAGGAAGTCAAACTAAAATTGAACTATGAAATAGGTTACACTAAGTTTTTGAAAATATATCTTGAATTAAACCTTAATTTTTATTCTGAGATTTGATGCCCTAATTCATATCCAAAATGGTATTAGTCTTTTCAACCAAACTTTAATCTGAAATTTTGTTTTGAAGCTTAACCAGAAGTTAAACAAAGTAATTATTTGGTTTATACTTTGGTTTCAGGACATTTTAGCTACAAAATCTTAATTATATTATCCTGCCATTATTGCTGAATTAAGATACCAATTGATGACAAGATTTCAGTTCTATAAGATTCTGAGCATCTTAGATATGCCATAGAAGGATTAGATCCAGATCCAATGAAGGATTAAGTTTGTCATTGCAATTGACATAGAAGTTATGTCCCCAAACAATTCTGTATAGTTGAAGGCTAGGATTACTTCCATGCAGTTGTATTTAGAAATTAATAGAAAGCAGATCACCTTCTCGAGAAAACAAGCTCTTGACAGACTACTTAGTGCATCATACAGCTTTCATATTTTGCAACTTTTAGCATGAGGATTATCTGAATGAATATATATATAATTATGAAAGAAGTTATGTTGTTTTGAGTCCATTTGAGATGCAAATAAAATACCATGCATAACTATTACACTTGTTGTATGCCTTGATAAGAGATGAAGTGCAATGATCACTATCAACCAAATTCAGTTTACATCTTGAAAGTGTTTTCTACTTATGCAATAGGTGTTTCAGACATACAAATGTTTAGAGAGCTGTCACTATGTACATAGAAATATCTATTAATAATTAATATGCTATTTCTATCCCCTGTTGCTATTCAAGCAGGGTATGCAGGCTTGCAAGTGAAAGAAAGACCAGTGTAAGTAATCTTGTGCCTTTGTAATGCTCAAGTCAATAACATACTGGAAACAAAGCAAAAATCAGAGTTCTTTTATGAACCATCTTGTAACTGTATTATATTACTTTTTTTTCTTCAGACCTCAACAGCAATATGTGCTTAAAAGTGCAAAGACCACAGCCTTAAGAAATACTTATTAAATAAAGTTATAGATGTTCCCATTACCTAATGATGGCTTTCATGTGTCTACAAGATGAGAGGAAATTTCTGGTGTTTTTAACATAGACTTAGATCAATTATATGAGTAGAAAACAAGTGTTCTGAATGCAGAAGGAAAAGTAAAATGCCTAAAGGTATAACATTCCAGTCTCTTATTGACTGTTATCTGTAAAGATATTCTTCCAGTTTTGGCTGGGATGAAGTTATGAAGTTAAATCTCTTTATAGCAATCTGCATAGTGCCATGTGTGTTGGGTTTTTGTGGCCAGGTTTTGGTAGCAGGAGGGCTACAGGGGTGTCTTCTGTGAGAAGTTGCCACAAGTTTCATGCATGTCCAGCAGAGCCAATGCCAGTCAGATCCAAGACAGGTGTGCTGCTGTCCGAGGCTAGTCCAATTAGAAATGTTGGTAAAAACTCTGTTATAACATATTTAAGAGGAGAATAAAAGCTGTTGCATAAATATAAACACAGCCAGAGAAGAACGGGGTGAGAAYTTTTGATAGGAACAACTCTGCAGACACCCAAGTCAGTGGAGCAGCTGGGGCAGGGGGTGCTCCAGGTACTGGTGCTGAGATTCCCCTGCAGCCCCTGGTGCAGCCCATGCTGAGGCAGCTGTGCCCCTGCAGCCCATGGAGGACCACAGGAATGTAGAGATCTACCTGCAGGCCAAGGAGGAGACCCAGGCTGGAGAAGGCGGATGCCTGAAAGGAGGCTGTGACTCTGTGAGAGACTTGTCCTGGAGCAGGCTCCTGGCAGGGACCTGCAGACCTGTGGAGAGAAGAGCCCATGCTGGAGCAGGTTTCCTGGTAGGACTTGTGACTCCATGGAGGACCCACACTGAASCATGCTGTGCCTGAAGGACATCACCCTGTGGAATAGTGACTCACACTGCAACAGTTCACAGAGAGAGTTGCCTGTGGCATGGATGCATAGTRGAGAAGATGGTGGAGAGCTGTCTCRCATGGGAGAGGTATCATGGTGCAGCAGAAGGAACCCCCTCCCTCAGCAGAGGGAGAAATAACTCACGATGAACTGACTGTAACCCACACCCCCTGTTTTCCTGAGCTGCTGGAGGAGGAAGTACCACTCAGGAAGGAGGGAGAGGTGGGGAGGAGATATTTTAAAGGTTTATTTTATTTCTCATTATCCTACTCTGATTTTTTAATAATAAATTCAAGTAATATCCCCAATTCAAGTCTGATAACAYACCATAGTTTTGGCTACTGCTTAACTGTACTTGCACATCATCAAGACTTCTTCTCTCTCCCCACCCACTCCATCCCCCCAAAATGAGTTGATGGATGTCAGCAAGAGACTGAGATGAGTCACAGCCAGCACAGCTGATCTGAGCTGACCGAAGGGATGACTGACACCATATCACATCGTGTTAAGCAGTAAAAGCTGGTGAAATGAAGGAAGAAGGGGGGGAGGAATTCATGTGTTTTGTGACGGTGTTTGTCTTTCCAAGTAACGTGCTAAAGGCCTGCTTTCCTTGAAATAAGTAAGCATCTGTCTTACAGAAAGTAGTAAATTAATTCCATATTTTAGCAATGCTTGCAGCTTTCTTTCTTTCTAAACTGGTTTTACCTTGATGCATGAGGCTGTTCTCATTCTTTCTATTTTTTTTTCCTATTTCCATGTTGGAGTGAGTGAGTGAGTGAGTGAGTGAGTGAGTGAGTGAGTGAGTGAGTGAGTGAGTGAGTGAAAGGTGTGTTAGGTGTTTAGCTACTGCTCAGGGTCAAACCATCATGCATATCTAAGTTATGGAGGCCATGAGATTCATCTGGAGAATAAATTTTGGTTAGTTACTGGGTGTGTTCTCCATTGTCTCAACAACTTACTCAGGAAAACTAAAAATTACAAAATCACCTTGTTTGAGCAGAAAATACTTTAGAAATAAGYAAAGCATTATTGTTTGCCTCTATTCTCCTATTTTTCTGATGCACCACTGTATCATGATCTATTCCATGAAGAAATCTGCTTGTTCCAGAATAATCAATAGCCAAATTATATTTCACAGGAGCATGAGAAATCATTAAACGTTATTTTGTCTCTTCTGAAATAGCAGTGAAACTAAGTCTTCAATTTTCTATAATGTTTTTCAGTAAGTACACTGTGGGTAGTGCTGAGTACTTTCTAGTCTGTCAAGATGAGTTGTCTACTACTCTGGAAAATTGTTTAAAAAATCTGGGGTTTGTGCTTCTCACAGTTGATATTTAGTGTGCACAAGTAAACTACTGTGGGCTAATACTCTTACTTTTGCTGTTACCATTTCRACTTCCATTAAGAAAAAAAAATCTTTTCTGTTTTTGGATTTAAGTGGTAAATGAACAAACTTATTTTGCAACAACATAATATGCAACAACTTATTATGCAACAACATATATGCAACAACAACTTGTTATGCAACAACAAAAAAAAATTAAAATTACAGAGCTTCTGTCCTGCAAGCTCTTTTTCGTCTAAGAACCTCAGATATATAATCCTCCCAATGGAATAAAATCTGATGCACACCAGAAAGGCTTGGTGTCATTTCTTCAAGATTTTCTGGAAAGGTTCACTTGAGTGAAATTCAACACACTTTTGGATTTTTTTCCATGTTATACATGAACAGTATCTTTTAAATTGGGATTTAGTTATAATGCAGAAAAGAGCCTAGATAAGGGAAAATAAAGGCAAATTTTCAGATTAAATGGTGTGATGATGCCCAGGGATGGATGGGATGATTGTATTCTGATTAAAAACTAGTAGTGAATGAATAAGCCAATTGTGCAGCAATTCAATGATGAGCTTGATGCATATGGAGCATGTGGGACCATGCCRAGAGGATCTGTACTTTAGTGGTACAGGCGAGAATGAGAAAAATTATTTTTGGAAAACATTGATTTAACAAACTGTTTTTCAGAAGACATAAACAAAGTGTTAAATAAGAAGACAAAAAAAGGTATCTGCAGAAGTGGATGCTCCTCTTAAGCTGCAAAAAGGTCAGGCATCTAGACTCAGTTAACACCRAAGGTTCTCCTGAAATCATGAATGACAGACCCTTTCAAAGGGTAATTAATTGCAAATATTTTAGGTACGTTGTACCCTAATGACTATATGATTTTTTTTATATACCATTCTGTATATTGTATTATAAACTGGATAAAATCCCAACTGGCCTTGTCTGACCTCATATCTGACCCTGTTTTGAGCAGCAAGTTGGATTTAGGTGACATTCTGACATTAATTTCATTCATTATTTTGATTCTACTAGCCTAAATGTGTGATCAAAATATTTTGCATTTGACACTTATTTGTCCTACTCATCAAACACATTCAAATTCTACTGATCTCATGCTTGAAGACTGGAAAACATAATTTTGCCCCATWTTTTTAAATATACTAAGTTTCTTCCACCATAAGTTACTGCAATTGCCTGTGCAGCCCCATCAAGCTCATAGGCTTTATGTTGACCTGACAGCACAGGTTCAGGACTTCTTTTAGCTTGTCTTATCCTCAGCTGATTTTATCTAGTTTTAACTCTCAGCTAGCTGCAAAATATATTGTTATGTAGGAAAAATAAGTAATTGTTCTGGCTGAATTGAACTGTCTGTGATCTCAGAGTAAAATGTGCGGTAGAAGAATGTAGATGTGATCTTGTAACAAAATGTGCTGTGGAAAAGTGCAGATAACAGACAAAGATCTCAAACTATAAACACAAATCACTGCCAACCATCACTGGTCATTACCAGAAAGTTTGAACTTGAGCACCACACAAACCCTTATTGAGATCAAAATTAAAAAGCCTGAGTAATTGGGAAACCAACGACAAGAAAGAATACATTTTTGACTTGTCATAAAATGTTCCATTTCYAATCTACTTGATGAAGATGGAAAGAAACACTGGGGAGGTGAGCATGACACCACAGAAAAAAAGGCTGATAGTGGTAATGTAATGCATTACAATTTTACTTATGTGGCTTTTCTATATTAATTAGGCTATGAGTATTAGTATTGCTGTAACTGATAAACTGCTGTATTTTGATTAGATTTTAAGAGTTTAATTACACAGTAAATTCTTCACTCTGTATACACAACATATTCCATTTTGCACATAAGATTTTGAATGTAACATCAGCTGCCTGATTCTGTATGAGAAAATTATTTTGACTTTCACTGAAAATCTTGATTTTCTCTTTCCTTGATCCTTCCAGAAAAACATTTCTGTGGTTTATCCTCAGACAACCCTGGAATTATATCTTTTTCATACTGAAAAAAAAAAATTATAGATTCTGCTGAGTAGATTCTACTTTTCCCCACCTCCACTCCACACCCATTTGTTCCTTTCTTCACCAGATTTTTGACATTCAGACTRAAAATTTGAATACTTAGAACTCACCTTTGGACCTGGGACACCCAGGATCATTTTTCCCGATACACACCATCATGCCTGTAAAATAGGCAGTCTTCCCAGAGASGTGATAATATTTCCACCTGTCAGTTAGAAATAGCTGCAATTGCAGCTTGTTCTGAGAAATTTGCAGAGGCAGCATTTTATGTTAATACCTCATTTTGAGCTATTTAATTTGAAGCTTTAGGTGCCATTAATTCCTCTTCAGGCCTTTGTATCACAATTATATTGTACTGTCTCTCCTTCATTTATTGTTGCCAACAGTCACTGCTCACTGAATGATGATGGACTTGCCAGCACATTTATAACCTGAAAATAGAGCTAAATGCTATCAAAWTCCATATACTTTTCCAAAGAAGCAGATGCTAGAAATATTCTAAAATGTATAACAGGGAGGAAAGCACCCTGGCTTTTCTGAGGACATTGAGCTTATTACAGGACTAAGCTAACCTGTGAAAGGAGTTGTACAGGAAGTTAGATAAAAGATTATAAAATCTTTCTCTTGAGAAAAATGCATTAGTCTACATATCTTGTTAGTATTAATTGAGGCAAAGAAACTGGGTTTAGGCTTTTGGGTTTGATTAATTGGTTGGGGGTTTTATCCATTTTTTTTCCTGATTAAAAAAATATTAAAAAACAATAGAAAACCTGAAACTGAGACTCAATAAAGTTACATTTGAAGTTTGAGCCTTCATGTACCTTTGGTCAATAAAAGGCTCTAGACAGAAAGCAATTAGATAAGTGATGTGTTCATTTGGAATCTGAGCCTTAATGTTTTATTACTTTTTAAAACTAAATCTAGTGCATGAGACCTAGTGATAAATATTTCTATTCTTCTGGGTAAGTATAGTATAGCTATGCTTACCCAGTAAGTATAGTTAAGCTATGGTCCTTGTAAGTGTAAGAGGAACCACAGCTATGTCTGTCAATTCAATTAGCACACTGCTAAATATAAAAKATTATTTTCAGCAATCAAAGCAGTTTTTGGAATAGAACAAATGAAACTTCAAAAGTTGGCCATGGCAGTGTGTGTAATAAAAAATCGAAATTAGTCAAGAAAACTTAACAAAGTCATCAACTGTCTTCTATGCAACAAATCAGGATCGGAATGTTTCCATCTGCTGTGCCTGGAGGGTGAATCAGTTAATCATTTTTTAACTTGGACTTTTAGATGACTATAGTACATTGGGACAAAATCTGGCACATTCCTTCCTTTTCTCTCAGGAATTTACAATTTAATGGTTTAATTGTCTGGCCTATTATTTTGTGATGTTCTATTCTGCTTGCAGAATAGTACATGCATTATCTTCTGTGACCAAACCAATGAAGGCTTAGTATTTTTCACAGATTTGTTCACTGAAAACTAAGAGGAGGAAAAAAACAAGCTAAAAAAATTGGAATTGCTACTTCTGCCTCCAGACTCTTTGATTATAATGGCTATAACTTACACTCAGGGAAGCAGTAACCTAGGCAATACCTCGCCATATCACCCRTCCGGCTTCCTTACCTCCACCTCTTTTTAATGACACTCATGGGGTTTTTTACTGATCTTTAAATATTGCATCTGTCTTGAACTTGGAATAAGGTACCCACTGATTTCTWACCAGTGACTAATAGAACAGAAAAATAATTTTACTTTAGGTGAACAATAAACTAAAATAAACTAACAGGTGCCTTTCTACTCATTTCCAACACCTCCTCAACAACGGTGTAGCACTGTACGGGATAGGTTTGACAATTTGGTAGCATTTAGCTTTATTTTCAGAAATTAGAGTGAAGGCAATGTAACTGTGTCATAAATCCAGCAAGCAGAATAGAAGACTAGCAGAGCTAAACAAGGAACTCCCTCTGGAGCTCAAGAGGTAAAAGAAATTGTATTATTTCTAGAAGAGAGATCAGGTTTTGCAGGAAGATTACAGTGTCATGGTTCTTATATGTAGGGAGAAGACATGCAAGGCCAAAGCTCCGTTAGAGTTAGAACCAGCTGGAAAAACCTGATAATGAGAACGGCTTCAAAAAAGTGCTTCATCATTATGTCTGCTTTTCATAATCACTCTTGAACACCTGAAAACTTTGTGTGGGATGGACTGTGAGTGGCCCGGCTTAAAGCTCACAAAAAAGGAAGGTGAAACTGGTGCAGAGTTTGGAGGGGAAATTGAGGGGCAGAATACCTGGCCTTTGCCTTCCCTCCACTGCCACCATCACCTACTATGAGACACCCTGAGGCCTCCAGGAGCCAAAACCCCCCGATCCTGCAGCCCTGGACTGGAGTCACAGCGAGCTGTGGATCCCCCACCCGGTCCTTTGGCCACGGTGAGAGCACCACAAGTGCCCCGAGGTTGGGCTGCGGCCGTCGGACACTGCGTCTGCATCCCAGGGGGATGGGGATGGATGGAGATGGAAGAGCCTGCTGTATCCCAGGGGAAGGGCTGCTGCATCCCAGCCAAACTGCCCCCGAGATCGGAGATGGCAGATGAGATGCTTCAAACAGCAGGGGAAAAAAAGGGCAAAAACTGCTTTGGTCCTCCCCCTGTGTCTGAGCAGCAACAAATGTAGTGCAGCGTGGTGAAGACTTATCCTATGCTTTTTAAAGTAACCTTAGCTTCTTCTACCTTTACTTCTCTCTTTCTCTTTGCCTCTTTTACCATTAAATAAAAATATCTCAAATTTTTTGGCATCAACATTTAATCTCATTTGGTTTTATCTCTTTTTCTGGGAATATTCTGAGTCTTCAAAGTTCTCTCTCTTTTATTCACAGAGAGTGAATTCTCTTTACTCCTCTGAGATTAAACTAGTTTGTAACACTAGCCATTGTTGTTTCAGACAGCAAGAGCTTCTCAAAGTAGTTCTTGGTAGCAAGAGATCTAAATATGTTGAAGTAGTCATCGGAAGAAGTGGAAGCATTCAATGAATTTTTTGCCTCAGTCTTTAGTAATATTGATCGACCTTGGGCTTCTTGGTCAGCTGAGTATGCGGACCACGAGACTTGAGACAGTGACTTTTCATTTGTGGACCCTGAAATTGTAAGGAACCATCTGTATCAACTGAATGATCACAATTCCACAAGGCCTGATGGGATTCACCCYAGAGCACTGAGAGAACTGTGGAATGTTAGAGCAGGACCCATACTGATTACTTACCAAAGGTCTTGAGAGTCTGTAAAGGTTCCTGCTGACTGGAAGCYAGTCAATGTTATTTCAATCTACAGAAAGGGCACAGGGAATGACAGACCTGATATTCTAATCTCAGTTCCTGGAAAAATTATGGTGAGGATGGCACTGAGTACTATTGAAAKATATTTAAAAAACAATGGATCCAASAGCGCCAGGCAACATGGGTTCACACAGGATAAGCCCTGTTTAACTAACTTTATATCCTTCTGAGATAGGACTACCTGCCTAATGGGTGAAGGGAACACAGTGGATGTAGCTTTTCYAAATTTTAGTAAAGCTCAAAAACTGTCTTGGCAGTGGCCAACACCTGTGCTGTCTTTTAGATGTTTTTCAAAACTCCTCCTAAAAATCTTCTCAATAACTCTACTAAGCACTTGAAGTGAGGCTGGCAGGCCTGTAGTTTCTGGGCTCCTCTTTCTTGCCCTTCTTGAAAATTGGGGCAACTTCACCATCTTCCAGTCAATCGGGACCTCTCCAGGCCAAGACTGCTTAAAAATCATCCAGAGAGGCTTTGACATGAGCTATTGTTTGTTCTCTTCCCTAGACTGTTGTCATCTGCAATCTTAATAATCCAACTCTTTATTTCACCATTTAGGTACTGAAGGAAACAGTGTCTTTCTTGTGCATTTCTTCTCCAAATGCAAACCCTTGCATAACCCCAACTAATTAATTATTTGATTAAGAACTACTTATAACAGTCTGCAAATATGGATTTTTACATAGATTTGTACATATTTTATTATATCTTAATTTATATTATGTAAAATTTATTGGAGGTTGTGATCTGAAGGCTTAACCACACAAAACTGTACTGGGCCAAAGTTCAATGTATTGCTTAATCAATATTGCCAATATAAGATATTAGGGTCCTTGAGTTTCTCTATGAATAATGTAAAAACTCTCATCAGTCACACCTACTTTGTTCACACCTAATTCCTCTGTTGGAATTAATAAGCAGAATGGTAGGTTTGTAAAACTGGGACATGAGAAAGCTGTGAAAACTTTAATCGTAAATCCTTTCTGTATAGACAGAAATTTTAAAAAAGGAATAATATATTCCATTTCCATGTACAAAACTGTTGTTTATTCTAATGCAAAGTGTTTTATTACTCTTGTTTTCACAATTGCATTTCTGATGATCTGAAGGGTATAATTTTTGGTGGACTGGCAKTTTTAGAACATGAATCTTAAACTCAGGCTTATGTTTCATTCAAAGCTGATCTTTAAGAAGATAACTGATGAGCTGTAGAATTGATCTCATTAAATTGATCAAGGCCTTCCAAATTACCTCAGTGACCATTTAAGTAGCTCAAATGAAGCGRAAATACTATATATAATATGCTCATATATTATATGTTCTATTATTTCTTGCTAAAGACAGCCTAGAAAGATCTAGACTAAAAGAAGGAGATAACTTACCAGTTAAAATCATTCCTTCACTCCCAATGCCTCTACTTTCTCCCCCAGTCTGAGCTGCAAAGCAGGGAAKGGGGATTGGGAGTTCATGGACTGTCTGTAAAAATTTATTACTGCCACTTCTTCCTTCTTACACTTACTCTATTAGAAAAGTTTTAAATTATTGATAGATTTGTACTATAAAATAACCACTGTATTTAAATTACTGGTTGGTGAATAAGCACTATTTATTAAGTAGTTCAATAATCTTCATTTATACTTGTTGAACTATTCTATGACTGTCACAAACAATAGCCTTCTTTATTAAAATTATTTGTGATTAATGAAATTTCAATATCATATTTCTCTTTCTATATATTGCAGACAATGTATTCCATATTAATAAAAGGCATCCCGTATGCCATTATCTTCTGAACATTTTCATAGCTACATTTATTGTGAATCCTGCTGCCTTACAGTATTCTGTCCTATCTAAGATTCTTCCTAAATGGGATTATTCCTTATTTCCTTTCATGCAAATAAACACTATTCAAGTTTAGATGATTCAATGTACAGTATGTGGGATAAGTAGCTGTTTTTATGGAGCTAAAGGTATTTTTGAACCACATTTTGGCATTTGCTTATGGTTATAAAATCTGAAGTCCTTTCTACTAGCTYCACTCTCCAGGTTTTCTATACTTATATGGAACACACAAGCTTTTTTCATCCCAGTAGATGTAAAATATGCMCCCTTAATTATCTTAAAGGAGAAAAAAAAAGCCTTTCTTCTGAAGTTTTATGTTACCACATACCCCTTAAGATATGATCAGGCAGAAGCCTTTGACTTTTTTTCCATATTTGCCAGCCCCAGGTCTCAAAGGATTGCAAGCTTTCAACTCCATTTAATTTCCTAATTACTATTTAGATAATTAAATTGCCCTTACTGCTCATGAGTGGCTCTGAGTAGGAATTACACGGCATTTTATAAATGCAGTCTGTACTTTCTTTTGAAAACCAGGGTAATTCCATTCTGTCTGTTCATGTTTTAACAAAGCAAAGTTCTATGTTGGAAATGTTACTAATATTATACACAGCCCAGCAATCTAAGCTCAGTGTCCTGTGTATGCTGAACGGATAAAATGTCCTTGTAAGTACAAAGTGCATCTGAGGGAGATTGTGATTATAACTTGTGCAAGCCATTATATGAAATTAAGATGTGTACTAGTTAATTTTTCTCACAAATTAAATCCCCTGTTTGTTCATAGCAATATACTGAATTATATTTTAGTCTTGTCTTGATAATTTATCGTTCTTAACATTGTGAATTAAATTCAGGTCTGCCACCACAGAAACCTTATTAATTTCTAATTGCTTTCCATTTCAATTATTTTCTGTTTTGACCAACCAATAAGTACTAAATAAAGTGCTCACAAACACAGCAAAAAATATTCCAGTCACAAAGGTGCAGATAAAATAAGAGCAGTACTCTGTGGTAAAGAGAAAAATTAAGAATGTGGTAGAAAGATGGAGGGGACTAGTGTTATCAAAGAAAATATTCCTCCTCTCAGGGCTCTTGACAGACATAACTTAACAGATGASATACAGCTCCTACCACCTCCACTCATCTTTCCCAACCCAATGGCTTACAGAGCTGTCCTGAGGTAAGTATATTTTCTATGCTTACAAATGAGGTCCAGCATCATCTCAGTTTYGAATATGTTATACAGAAGTTAAACAAAACTGGAGTAATTTTAACATAAGATGAAGGATGAAGGCTGTGGTGGCTGTATTTATTAACAAGCAAATCAGGGATCCATCCCTCTGGGGAGGCAAGACTCTGGACAGGAGGGCATGGAGGAGTGCTAAGGGCAGCAACAGCTTTAGGCACTCGATTTTAATCCACTGCTCCATGCCTGTCAGTGGTCCCAATTAGTCTAACCACATTCCTTGCATGATTTTAAGACTCTCATACTTTGCAAAATGCATGTCTGCTTCTGCACGGCTCCCTTCCAAGTATTTATAGACCTCAAAGAACATAGAAATAATATTTTCTTCTCTAATATTAATGAGATGATTATAAGAAGAGGTGTGTGTTCATGCATAYAACCATTCTATGCATTTTTTTCTCATGTTGTTTAAGGGTGATAGATAATAAAATATTTTCCTAGAATTTCAGTGGCCTATAAAGTGAAGGGAAAGTATAYGTTAAGAAACAGTCTATGATATTTTATATCAAAAAACAGATGATGTAAAGAGTTTTCAACTCAACCTAACAAATAGGTTTTGCATGAGAAGTTTGATTAATTATGTTTTCAAAGCATCAGCATTCCATAACGAAATAAAGAACTAGCTTCTGGTTTCCTTTTCCTTTTCTCCCAAAAGAATGATGTGATTGGGTTGCAGCAGCTACTAAGCGATTGAAAATAGCCAACRATGTTGTATCCAACATAAAATAAAGGGTTTCAAAAGCAAGGGCTGCAGGGCATTCTGTAAGGGAGGAGGATATGAGCCACCTTGTGCCATTCCTGCTTGCAGGGTCAGAGCCTTCCCTGAGGGATTGCAGCCCATGGATAATCCTCATTGGAGCAGGGGAGCAGAAGGAAATAAGGAACAGGTGAGGAAAACAAGTAAGAAACAGAGTAGCAGAAGGAAATCTTTGTGCTATGGTCTCAGCCTCCTGCACCATCTGTTGCCATGTCACCAAGGTGGGACTGAATGTARGTGACAAAAGCAAGCAGAATTTAGACTAGGAAGAGGAGAGGAAGCGTGTTTGGTCTTGCCTTTTGCTTTTCTTGTGGCAAGTTATTTGTATGAAAACAAAAGTCAATAACATAAGGCAGTAAGAGCAACACAGAAAAAAAATAAGTACAGGTCCATATTCTGGGTGTGTTATTTTATCCTTATTAGGATCAAAATAAAAACTCTAATTTATTTTAGCAGGATTAAGTTTTCTGTAGTCAAATAGAGCTTGTCACAAACACATAAAAATAGTGTGCTACCTAGATTTACAATCTTTCTATGTAGGCTTTTTTCCTATTATTTTTTATAGCAGATGGAAAGAGTATCTACRGAAGTCAAAAAGAGATTAGTCAAAGAAACAAAATTATATTACCAGGTGCAGATTTTTATTAGAGATATAAATATTAAAAAATTTAAATCTTCTTGTCTAGAGAAAGTCATGAGCAATCAGCTGAATTTTGTAAATTTATACTGAATGAAAAAAACAGTTTAAAACGTAGGTCATCAAAAACTACCTGTTGTCAATGTTACAATAAACATTTCCTACTCATAATTATAGTGAACAAAAGTTACTTCAATTTATTAACTTCCACATTTGGTAAAAGAGTTAGGAGGTACACATTTGTGATATTTAAAATGTCAAAACATTTAGAAGCCTTGGATATATTACTTGAACTGTAAGTTGAAATATGTGAAGTACACTTTTGAAATACAGGTAAGTGAAGTGTGTGGTTGAAATAATGTTATGTGGCAGTGACTAAAAATGRTATTTGCTTATCTATGATGGTTTTGCATATACAGAAGTATATACTGTAGCAGATGCAATAGCACTAATGCAGAAGTTGAGTGTGAAAYGAAATATCAGATTAACTTTCTTGTCCAAAAAAAAAATTGTTCAGTGTAATCTACTGGGTAGTGCCTTGAAAACAGTGAAAATTTGACACTGGGATTCCAGTGCTAGGTTACACAGAAAACTAATTCAATATCAACTAACTCATGCCAATTCAAAGCTGTTTAAAAAAGTGTGATCTGTAACAGGAATGTTTGGTGTTGAATCGGCTCTTATCAGTATGCTGTACTCCTACTAACACTACCTTGCATTTTCTGTTTTCTTGAAGCTGATCTAAGACTGGTTTAACATTCAGATGCTTTAATACAATAGCTATGTGACTGCAACAGACAGAGAGATCAAATTTATATCACTGTAYGAACAGTTATAAATTCAATACTATGATCCTAAAATCATATTTGAGGAGCTTCACCAAGATCTGTAGTCAAGATGACAGTTGTTAGTGATAATCTTTTTTTTTTACAGTTAAAAGCAGTGCATGTCATTGCCCATTACCCATCGTTACTTCTTAAACACTTATCTAAAAGTCTTTTTGTTCTCGATACTAGAAATCAAGATTTAACTCCTTTGTTTGATGTAGAGTTATAGTTCAAAGAAAACCTTTCCTTGTACAGACGTGCAACCTGAAAAGTCTTGAGAATATATTTATTATATATTGTGTTACATTACATTATATTTAAGTTAGGTTGCACTATGTTATATTATATTATACTGCATAATATTATGTTATATTATGATTAGCTTTCCTTATATTTTGTTTTATTTTATTCTTTTTTTGGTAAATTATTTCACTTAAGGTGTCAGAAGGCCAGTATTTGCTTTGGCAAAAAATTAAAAAAGCATACCAATGACCAAGAACAAGAAGCATTAGAATAAAATTAAAAATAATTATAACACAATTTCTGAATGTGTTTGCAGGCTTATTTTAATTGGTCATTACCATAGCTGATGTTCATGTTATGGTAAAACCATTGTGTTTCTTTTAATTTGAAATGAATTATTTAATGAACAATAAAACATTGTCCATTTTGTGTACAGAGGAAAAATTATTTTGATAAAAAAAACAAAAAACAACTTATTGATTATTTTTGATGTGTGAATGCACATATTCGTATGTGTGTTTATATGAGTATATGTATATATGCATGCATTTTGTTTAGCATATGGTACAAATAATGTCAAGGTTGCAGGTTTGATCCCAGTAGAGGCCATTCACTTAASAGTTGGACTCATTGATCCTTGTGGGTCCCTCCCCCSAGACCGCTCACTCACAATATTCTGTGTGATTCTGTAATTTTCCATGGGCTTTGTTTTGGTTTTTACTTACATTAGTTAAAATCCTTATTACCATATCTGAAAGGGTACATGAAAAGCTGGAGCAGCATGAGCTAAGAATACATCTACATCAAATATCAGAGGTAAATACCCATTTTATATAACATTTTGAAAATAATTTCTGTAAATGAAAAAGCCACACTCTGTTTGAAGTGGCATTTTCAATAGCTTATGGTAGCTGTCCAAAATATCACAAATGGAAGTACAAGCTACCTGTACTAGTCTTCTGTTATCTGCCTAAAGTATAGGAAGCCAACATCAAACTCAGAAAATTAATTGAATTTTGGATTGTTTTCAAGATGCTTTAGTAATGTTCTCAGATTGGATTAAAAACCTTTATCTTTTGGAAGTCATAGTTTGATTGATTTTCAGATGCAATCTAGTCAAAAGGATTTTGAAATCTATGGAACCTTCCTATTTACTTCAGTGAATTTGAACCATGTCCCTATCTGACAGCATTGTTTAAGATTATTAAAGCTAATTTTAAAACAGTAAGTACAATTTAAATATGCATATGAACGAAGAAATATTGCCATCTATTCAAACAGCAGTGCAAAGCAACCAAGCAATTCCCTCTCAAAATAAATAGCAATATACTATTATGGAACCACAAGGGGGATGCTTCATTTGTAATTCAGGAACAGTAAGTCATTACAATTGGCACACTAAGTCAAAAGAGTGCCAGCTATACACATATCTGTGCTCATATATATTACTTTCCTTATAGCCAGTTCAGATGTAGCTAGAGCAATTATGACAAAGATAAGTGGTGAGAACAGTTATCTTACAGGAAATAMAGTAGTTTTTTGCAATTTTTTATATATATTGCGATAAAGTTCAGATTTTTGTTTGTTTCATAAAGTTTAACTATATTCTAGAAATAAAATCTTTCAGTAAAACTTCAGTAAAATACAGATGAATTTTAATATAATCACGTTTTAATTGGTGGTTTCTTAGGTAAGAAATATCAGTAGTTTAGTAACTAATACAGAGACACTGCATTATAAAATTTCAGTGAAACCTGAATTCATTGAGTCAAAGATTCCTCTATTACAGAAGTTACCAGCACTTTAACACAAACATGAATAAAATTATCAAAAGTACTGGTATCTGAATATATTAAGATGAATCATAAGGCCCTAATTATAAAATTGTAAAAATAGCATGTTTAGATAATACCWCATAGTTTATGGGGGAGAGGAAGGGTGTGTGTATGTTACATTTCTGTTTTAGTTTCTTTCAGCTTTAAGGCATGTTTACTTATATACAGAGATACATATTTATTTGTTTGTTTGTTTAGCATATATATACAGGACAACTCTGTTACCAAGAGATGAAGAATATATTGAATACTGTATCAAAAAACTTAACACTGAACTGAGTAAAATTAATTCAAAAAAYGTAGTCCTAAAAAAACCAAAACCAGAAAAATGGGAAGGAATGAGTTGGTAATTCACAAGAACACCATTAGAAGATATTGCTACAGAACAGAATATGCTGTACTTTCTGGCCTAAAGCCTGGTTTAGTAGCAAAAGTTACCACAAAGCACAAACTATAGGAAATATGAAAATCTGATATAAGGATGAAAAATGCTCTTACTCAAAATTGCTTTAAAAATAGTGACAACCTCTATGATCGGAATAGTAAGTTCCCATTTTTTTAACAAATAATTTTAGAAAGTGTGACCTCAAGGTCACGATATTGCCTGATCCCATAAAATATTTAAAATTAATTTCATTTGTCTGATTTCATTTATCTAATAATTAACTAGGAATCATCTTCTTGACTTCTCTATCTCCCTCCCATGTTTGCAAATCTCTGTAATGCTTCAGCATGAAGCTGAAGTGGAGAACAAGTATACATTGTGCAGAGCACAGTTACTGTTTTGGGTCCAGGAGTTCTGTGATTGCTTTAGAAAAGCCACACTACCATGCATATAAGGATTTCCTCTCATCAGGTCTTCTATACTTAAATTTAGTTCTGGAGTCGCAGCTCAGCAATACTGGCATCATTTTCCTGTCTGAATCCTGTGAAACATAGCCCAATGATGCCCCTTAGAGAGATGCACAAAAGACCATAAACTAAAAGACGAATAAAATAATCCAACTATAAGGAAAAATTTGGTTATCTTTGCTCATGAAATTCCACAAGTACGAAAGACAAGTCCCACACAAAAGAAAGAGCTTCCATAGAGTACTAGAGGCTGGGACTTTGCTAGCAGGGAAGATCTGGGAAGATCTTCTGAGAAGGATCTGGTGGCACTGCTAGACAGCAAGATGGGCATCAGCAAGTAGCACAAGAACTTCCTGAGTTATACTAAATGCATGACTAAGAAGTCAAAGGGAGGAGATTATATCTTTCTCCTTAGCACTTCTGAGACTGTATCTGGAGTCCAGTATAAAATTTTGGACCTCTTAGTCAAAGTCACTGGTTAATTGGAGCAACTTCATGAAGAGTCAGCAATGTGGTCAGGAGCTGGAGAACTTTTACTATGAATAGAGACTGAAGGAGCTGGAATGGGTCAGACTGCATAAGAGGTGGCTCTAAGCTCCTAGATGATGATGAGCTCATCAAGACCACGGAGCTGTTCACAGTGCTCTGTGGCGGCAGGACAAGGTACAATAGACATAAATTGAAATGAGAGAAACTTWATCTACAAGTAGGCAGTCAAACAGTGAAACAGGCTGTGCAGAGATGTGAAGTCTCAATCTTTGGGGTTTTTAAGAACCAGCTGGATTAAAATTTGAGTAACCTGATTTGACCTCAGATATGACCCTGTCATGCACTAGAAGTTGGATTTCCAACATCCTGATGACCRCCATAAGCTGAACTATCTTATGATCATAAGGGTACTCTTTTATCACATGGAAAAATAGAATAAAAATCTGTGAAATAACTGTAAGGAAAGGATTTTAGGTTTTTTCACTAAAAAGTTTACTTGAACTCTTAGAATAAAAAAATGTGTTGAAGACTGCATTCAAAACTTGGATAATCAAAATCTTCCCTGAGGTGCTGCATAGCCCTGGAAGAGTCAAAACTTCTAGGAGCTTCTTTAAATTATACAGCTGTGTAACTAAATTGTGGTACAGTAAAAACCTCATTATTCTCCTTAACAGCCAATGTTGAATACTTGTGATGCAGAATATATACATTAAATAGACTGAAACTGCATTTCCACACACACTATTGAGAATAATTAAGTTTARAAAGAAAAGTTTTATAATAAAAATAACAGTTTACAAAAAGAAGAATCTGTGACAGAACTATTGGTTAAAAAAACCACTAATTCAAGAAATGGCACATTTTAAAAATTATAAGATACATACAAAACTACTGTATGGTCATCAGCAAAATTTCAGATGGAGCAGATGTGTCTGGAGGAAGAAATTGCTGAAATCTTACCCTGTTGTGTGGCTCCAATATACAAGATAAAAATGGACTGAAATAGGAAAGAAAATATTAGTAAGTAAATAGGCAAACATCAAGCCTATTATTTGTGTATAAAGGAGATGAGATGTCTTTTCCAATTTCTTTTTCTGAAAGTAGAATAGTTTCACTTGAAGAAATACTGTATATCATGATCAAGAAGAATATGTATAACTTTATTCCTTTTATTTAAATAATCAGATAAACCACTTTTAAAAGCAATTTTTCTTTTTCCAGAGGGTGAACAGAATGCACAAAAAAAGCAATACATTCCTTCTAATTTACAGGAAGCAAGGATTACCAAGGGCAATTTAATACATATAACTATTATATAATAATATGTTTTGTACACGTTATCAGCTAAGAGTCCTAATTAAGAAAAAAAAAGATASATAAACTGGTAATGTTTATTAAGAATTAAAACAGAATAATCTTTGACTTTAAGAATCCAGACCTTGCAAATGAAATAACATAGTTTTCCCTCTTGAACATATTCCTTATAGAAAGGACAAGCGCACAAACCTCAATAATATATCCAAATTAAAACCAGTATTTTTACCTGATGATCTCTTACAAAAATGTTTGATACATGCATATGTAATCAAGAATTGTTCTCAGTAATTTTTAACACTGGCTATTTATAAAATTACGCTCAAAYCTTTTTTCCTTTACTGTGAGAAGACATTTATTTCTTACTGAGGTTAGCCAGGATGTTCTATTTCCATCAAAAATGGGACAGATCCACCTCTTCCACTCAAGTTAACCTGGTGGTTGAAGCTAAGCTAAAACTTCATTTGATTTCAACTGATATATAGAGAAAAAAAAAATAAAAGTGAAAAAGCAAACAAAGCAAAGGAGCCACAACCTCTCCCTCCACTGCRCAACTTCCTTTTACAGGTTTTTTTAACTCCTTATTTTATTCAGGGGAAAAAGGTCTCAGTCTTACAAGCGACTTTCTTTCTCTCCCAATATCATTCTGTCTTTGTTTACATGTTTTCTTCACCTTTTGACAGAGATTTGAAAACATAATTAGGTGCACAAATTGTCTCATTGGCTTGTGAATATTTGCATAAATTCACAACTTTTACTGAAAACTTTCCTAAGCATTTGCAGGAAGGACATCTTTTTCCAGGCAGAAATGAAACAGATACAGTTTTCCTTCATCATATTGCTGACTACTATGTCTTATTATCTTATTATAAATAGTAGACTTTACTGACATTTCACCCAAGGAGCTCACTCTAAAATTTCTGCATATCTTAATTTTATAATTATATTGACAAGCCAACTTACAAAGATAAAACCAGGTCACTAGAAATAAAGAGCATTGGAAATTTTACTATGAAGTTAAAAAAATAATTTCTTTGTATTAATAAATATAAATCTGCTGGAAACTGGAATTCAGATGAGGGTAAATGTATACATATCTAGAACAATTTTTCCCTCTTCCAAAAACAAGGATGATTTTGAATAATTTTAAACCTCAAATATAACCCTCAAGTATTGGACTAAAAATAAATATCTTGAAATTTAATATTTTTCTTTTCTTGCAGCTAAAACTGGTGCAGACTGCTGCATGCACACACACATAGGCTAAGCTAAGAGATGAACAACCATCATGTCTTTTGCCTAGAGCAGTGGTTTCCAACCTTCAGGGTATGCTGAACCAAATCAGCTCTTTCTTGGGTTTGAAAAAGTCTGGCAGCAATTATGGGACTCTCCTGTGAATACTTATAAACAGGAACAAGATTTTTTTATAATATATATACAATCAAATCTGAAATCTATTCTGCATTTTTCAAGCAGAAAGGAGACAACTTATCATTTAGATATGCAGCACTTGATTTTAGATATAATTTTTTATAAAGGTTGCTGTTAGAATTAAAAAAAGTTTGGTGTAATTATATTCACATTTATAAGCCTAAGATGTTGTATGAATGAATGACATCTTGTAAGCTGGATTATGTTGCTATTGTGATTTTAAATATGTTCTCTGTTTAATCTTTACTCTGGTTTTGGTTTTGTTTGATTTTTTTTTAATTTCTCCTTTTGTGTTTCTGAGATATTTTCCTTCCAATTGCTGGCGACACTTTCAATTTCCATTAATCAAAAGAAGATATGCTTATTACCTCTGTCCACAGTGTTGGTCATCCTTGCTTAAAGAAAGTTAGAAGCATTAGGGAAAGTCAACCAGTATTTTTCAATGTTTAAAATTTGACTGAGGTTTGACTTTCCTGTTCTTTTCTTGGACTTTCTCTATATATACTTATTGCTTGATTTATTACAAATGAGAAGAAGAAATTAAATGCTCCCCAATATGCCTATTGTTTCATGGAGAAAACTTTTTAATATATTTCTAGTCCTCAAGAGTGGTTTGAGATGAGACTAACTGGCATGTGGTCACTCAGTTCTTCCAATTTTTTATTATTTTTTTTTAATAGGAGTTATGTTTCCCCTTTAGTCAGTGGGAATTTTACTGAACAGCCACAACTTCTCAAACGTAGATAGACAGTGCCACTTCCTCTGACAGCTCCCTTGACTTTTGCATCTCATCGGGTCTCATGGTCTTGTGCACCTTCATGTTGCTTAGATGCCCTCAGACCTGATATTCTCCTTCAGTGGGAGGTTCTTAATTCTCCCAGACCCTGACTTCATCTTCTGCAACTGAGTAACTGTGGCTGGAACACTTGCCGGTGAAGACTGAGGCAAAGAAGTCATTKAATACCTCAACCTTCACACCCTGGGTAACCACACCTCCCACTTCCTGCTAGCAGGCCCAGATTTTCCATAGTCTTCCTTTTATCACTGATCCCCTATGGAAGCTTTTCATATTGCTCTTGATGTCCCCAGTCCAATTAAATTCTATCAGAGCTTCAGCATTCCTAACCTGATCCCTGACTGCTTTGACTGTTTCTCCCTCCCTGTGTTCTCCCAGGCTACTTGTCCTTGCTTCCACACTCTGTAGGCCTCCTTTCTGTGTCTGAGTTTGTCCAGGAACTCATTGTTCATCTATGCAAGACTTCCTGGCATTTCTGCCTGACTTCTTTGTTGGGATGTATCACTCCTGAACTTGGAGGAGGTAACCCGTGAATTTTAACCAAGTTTCTTGGACCCCTCTTCCCTCCAGGACTCTATCCCATGGTTCTGTACTGAGTAGGTCCCTGAAGAGTCCAAAATCTGTTATTCTGAATTGTAGGCTAATGAGCTTGTGTGCTCTACTCATTGCCCTAAGGACCATGAACTCCACCACTTCATGGTCACTGAAGCCAAGGATTCCCTTGAGCCTCACATTCCCCAGCAGCTCCTTCTTGTTTGTGAGAATAAGGTCCAGCACAGCATATCTCCTCATTGGCTCTTCTATGACTTGGAGCAGGAAGTTAYCATCAATGCATTCCAGGACCCTCCTGGATTGTTATGTCCCATCAACAGATATCAAGATGTTGTAAGTCTCCCATTAGGGCCAAAGTTTGTGAGCATGGGGCTACTCCTATGTCTGTAGAGGACCTTATCTGATGAGTCTTCCTGGTTGCATGGGCTGTAGCAGATCCCCACTATCTGAACCTCTCATCCCTTTAATCCTGATCCATAAGCTCTTGGTCAGCTCCTCATGCCTCTCACAGCAGAGCTCTATGTATTCCAGTCAGTCATTGACATAAAGAGTAACACCCCTCTTCTTCCTGTCTTCCTTAAAATGCCTATATCCTTCCATTTCACCATTCCAGTTGTAGGACTCATCCCACCACATAGCCATGATACCAGTAAGACCATAGCCTTGCAGGCATGTGTTCATCTCTAATTCCTCATTTATTCTCCATGCTACATGTGTTTGCATAGAAGTATGTAATTTGGGCCCCTGATGAAGAAAATTTATTGTCTGAAGCAGCAGGAAATACTTTGTGATGGTCTTCAGGTGCTCCCCTGCTGACCTGAATCCCTCTCCAGGCTTTGGGCATCTCTTGCTTGGATAATTATATCAAACATGTAGGAGTAGGATTGAAGTTCCCTTCCCACAAGTTTCATTTAAATCCCTCTTCACTAACTTGGCAAACTTATGACTGAAAGTGCCTCTTTCCGTCTTTGACAGACAGATCCCATCAGCCTCCAGTAGACCAGGCATCAAAAGTGAGCCCCATTGTCTGAGTAGCTGAACCCTCGACAGTGGCACCAATCCTCTACCAATTTGTTGATTTTCCAGATTTAACTGGCCCTTTCAAATCTCTTTCATTTGACCAGGAGGATTGATAAAAACTACCCTACCCAGGGYCCTGTAATCCTTCTTGGCTTTCCTCAGACTGTTTCTGCCTGTATCACTGTTGGCCTCATGAAATAACAGCAGGGCATAATAGCCAGTGACATCCCTTAAACAAGACCCCAACAGGAAGCACACCTCCCTGGAGATCATCAAGTGAGTAAATGGATGCTTCTGTGCCGCTCAGAAGGGTGTTGCCTCTCACCCATTGCCTTTTCTTAGTTGCACTGGTTGATATAGGGTGAGCAGATTGTGCTGCCTAACTCAGCTCCAATTTTTCTCTGATGGAATGGGTCTTTCTCTTCAGTATGCAGAGGAGCAAAGCAGTTCTCCAAGGGCATCTCAGGCTTCAGGGGAATTCTCTTCCTCTGGTGTGCCCTTGCAAGCTGCTGCCTCCTGGCAAATCTTAGCATTCCCCTGGGGTTTCCCTGGCTCAGGAAACCCCCATCTGTGTGCCGCTCAGCCATTCTCTGCTGAGAAATACACCTGCTCCAGAGCTGTTTGCCTTGGTGAATGAATATCTGACAGGAAGGGATAAAAACCAGTCAGGAATTAAGTTTCACAAGACTCCCAGCTCATTTAAAACTTCAGAGTCTTATTTTAAAACCAAGAAATATACTTATTCAACAACCTGATCAAAGTACACAGTAGAAAACCCAGGATGTACATCACATTGTAGACAAAACGCCTCCCCGTGACTACCCTTTTTTTGATTTCATGCCTACATCCTTTCTTTAAGAAATACTGATTATGTACTCTAATGTGGTTCAGTAGAGATGTATCAGTTCAATTAATATTTTCTCAGGCTCAAAATAAAGTTCTAATGTATATTAGAGATATTCCTGAAAACAAGCAGCCCAGCAAATGTGTCACAAGTCTGAATTTTTACCTGTATAGGTTTTGGCTGGGACAGAGTTACTTATCTTCATAGTAGCTTGTGTGGTACTCTGTTTTAGACTTGCAAAAATCTAAAAATTATGTTGATAACACACCAACATTTTATATATTGCTGAAGGGTGTTTACATAGGTCTTTCCTACTGCTCACACTGCCCCGTCAACAAAACAGCTAGAATGAGGAAGTCCAAGGCTCATCTGAAATTAATTTGCCTAAGCATGTCAAGGATAAAAAGGCTTCTTCAAGAACAAGAGTAAAAGAAATACAAGGGAAAATACAGGCCTGCCACTGGATAGAACAGGGACCTTTTCAACAGGGGCTGCAGAGAAGACCGAGATACTGACTACCTTCTCTGCTTACAGCATTCATTGCCAAAGCCAGGCCTCATGAATACAAGAGATCAGGGAGAAGACCTGAAAAAAAGAAAGATTTACTCTTTGTTCAAGAGGATTGGGGTAGAAACCATTTAGTCAAACTTGACATCCACAAATCGATGGGCCCCAACTGGATGCATAGAGTGCTGAGGAAACTTGTGGACATCTTTGCTAGATCACACTCAATCATCTTTGTAAGGCCATGATGATCAGAAGTGCATGAGGACTGCAKAAAAAAAAAAGTCACCCCAGTCATCAAAGAGGGCAAGAAGAAAGTAGACCCAGTCTACTTGGCAATACTTTTGACACTTTATCACCCTGGAGATATTTAAAAGCTGTCTGGACACAATCCTGAGTAGTGTGCTTCAGGGGACYCTGCTTGAGTGGGGACATTGGATTAGTTGACTTTCAGTGATCTCTTCCAACAATACCCATTCTATGATTATGTGTATACTTGTTATGCTTGAGTACAAAAATTAGTGAACTCTTTATATTCATTCTCTAACTGAAATTTTAATTTTGGGACACTCCTTAAAAATTTTGATACAAAGATTGACATGATGTTACTATTATAAGAAACTGCTTATTTTCACCAGGTTTTAGTCATCCTGCTCTTATTTTCCATCTTGAATGCCTGTTTGTGGTTCATTTTTCTATCTGCGTGTTTTTGTCCTTGATATTGTATGGTAGGATTTCCCCATACAGTGCCAAGTGCAGGTATTTCTTTTATATATGTAATAATGATTGATGCTTCATTCTAAATACCATACAGAAGGTAAAATACTTATTAAAAGATATGCCTTTTCTCTTTCCTTCCTGTTTTTCTTTTTCTTAATAAGATAACTGTTTCTTATAGAAATTAACTTGAACTGAATATTTAATTTCCTAGGGCTAGTAGGAAAAACAAAGGAAAAAACAAACACAGAAGCAAAATAAACTCATATACATACAAAAATGTCACCAGATGAATCTTATTTAAAAATCTGCTGGKGTTTGCTTACATCTATTGCACAAACGTTATAAGAGTCAAGCAGAATGCAAGAAATCTAGGTGAAATTTTTTGTTAGAAGGACTATCTGTCCATATGTCTCAGAATAATACCCTAGCTACATTTCCACCTATGCAGGAAACAGACATGTTACTTGTATTTAAGGGTTTGCATTTAATAGAGAGGTAAGATATCACTTAGCATTTAATGTCTAGTGACATCTAGCCTTTGTGGCCTGGTTTCCACATGAGCCAGCTCATCCAGCAAATACAAAGTAGATTTCTCCTCCCTGTAAAGGGATACCTTTCAGCTCCTACCAAACTCAGAATGTAAATAGGCAAGTGACACACAATCAGGTGAATTTCTGCCCTGTGAATGGTGACAGCAGSAAAACCCTGTTGAGTTCAGAACTAAAACAAATGGTTTTACTCTAAAGAGAGCCAGTATTCCATTTTGCCTCAATCTGTAATCCAGCTGGAGGTAGATGTCAGGAGTTTTCTTGCTGGAGGCAAATGAAGAGCTGCTGGTCAGCACTGTCTTCTCTAGTAGAGTAAATGTTTTCTAAGCCAAATTCCTCCACAAAGTAAGTAGGAACAGATGATCACCCTAGCTTTATTAGTGTGTCCACCGATAACAAACTGGGTTCCTGTACTCATTTTGAGCGCCTCCCTAAATAATACCATTGTGATAATGTTCAAAGTGTGCATGACCATCATATATGATTCACTGTCAAAATCAATTTGAAGACGTAAATTATATCCACCTATAGCATATATAAATATTTGTTGTCATCCTATTGCAGGGGTCCCATACCACAGTCTCCTTATCACAAAAGTTTCATACCTTCATGGTGCGTCTCRTGGGCAGCTTCTCAGAGCACTGACTCTTTCTTCTTCACAAAGTAGCTAACTAACTCCAGTTTCCTTCTCAGCTAGTCACCCCACTCTTTTATAAGACTCTTCTCATTGGTTACAGCTGTGGCCTGTTAAAGTCAGGCCTGTTCCTAATCTTTGATAATTGGCCCAGCTGCAACTCCTTAGGGGTAAGAGTACTTTCTACACTATTTTTCTTATATTCTATCCCCCCCACAAATATTGATTAAAGTAGATTGCATAGTCTTTCTGTTTAACAGCTAGTTTGTATACATTCAATTCACAACTGAATTAATTCTAACCCAACATCAATTTATGAAAAATAAATCTCCACACTTTAGTTTGCCATGTTATGGGGCTTACTAATGATGGTTACTGTTCTTGGAAGTGCAGGGTGGAATTTTCAGGTTCACAAGGGCTGTAGAGAAACCTCAGACATAACAGCACCCACCTGGCTATTAGATAAATTTGGAATCCCTAGCAACACTTGTTTGCTCTTTGTTCGTAAGATATTTTTTTATGTGCATTTCTTCAGCTGAATCTTTTCTGCAGACTCTGAGGGTATATGCACAGAGAAAGACAAGTTTCATCTTGGGCCAGAAACAGTGCACATTTAAACTCGTTTGTTCCAGATGTACTATTGGACTTATGTTCACTAGTTCTTCAGGCAAAAGCACTTTCCCTCTTTTTATCTGCACAGAATCATAACAAACTTAGTTGCATGCATGTTCAAAGAAATGTTCGCAATGATCCAGCCTAAAGATTGATTCCATATCCACAAACCTTGCAAAGACCTACACATCACCTTATGTTTCTGTCTTAATAAAAAAATGATTTTTGTCTTTCAGTCAATTTTCTAGCTTTCAGTCTTTGAGGTTTTCTTTTTTTTTTTTCTCTTCTAACATGTGTAGTGCTTTAAAATATAATTTTCTGTTCTCATTCATCCATTTTCAGTTTTGTTCTGGTCCCTCGGGGTTTTATTTTTCTCTCCGACTTTGTCTTTTATTTTTTACACAACTTTGACAAGTACAGTATTAGAAGTTTCTTTTTAAGGAATCTTACACTCTAGAAACCAATCAAGACAAAAGAAAATCTATATTTTGCAGATCATTTACTGTGCCTACACTGTCTGCACAGAGAACAAATATAGAAGAAAACATTGCAACTGAGCGATTGATGAAGAGTATAACATCATGAATCGTTCCAAGTACTGACATTTACTAACGTAGTACCCTTCCTACAGTATTGAACTGCTTACCCAGTTATTTGATTTAATAAGAATATAAGGAGACCTGCATGCCCCAATTCTGAATAACAGGTTTTTAGAAACATAAGAGACTAAAATAAGAATTTCATAGTGAGTTTTTAAAATTGGAACTCTGTTGTTTCAGCTATATTTGACAGTCATAATAATTTGGAGGGTTTCCAGGAGCAAGCTTCATTTGGAATTTGATGCAGAGAGATATTCAGGGAGCAAGGAATACATGTCAGGTATAAATAGTAGTTTCAGTAGACTAGAAAGATTCACTACAAGAATAACAAACAAAAACAATTAGTATTTAACACATAAACAAGGAAAGACAATTGCCCAAAAAGGAAGGCTAAATAATAAGCTTTTCCCTCAAAAAATAATTAAAACCACAGACTAAATCTGAGAACAACAATATTTCTGACAACTGTGTTGCATTTTATTTGCCTTAAAATGAAATACCTAATTTGTAGTCTTTTTCAAAGCAATTGTTTTTCTCATATTAGTTTGGTAAAATATTTCTCTTTTCTGTTTTATTTCTTTAAACTTGTTTCAGTGTGATCACTGATACATTACCTTCACTAGTCTTCCCATGATGCAGAATGAACACGAAATCAGGCATTTATGCTATTTGGCTTCATTTACACTATTTGCAATCCATGCGCATTTAATATTTTCTCCTCTAGTAATTGGTACCTCTTGTTTTATTTAGGGGAATTTGCTTGCAAAAATGGACTTCTGGAATTGTTAGAATTTGTGGGCAGTTCTGCTAAAAATGCGTCTAGGCTAGGAATACTGCAGAAGCAGTGCCAAGCACTAACACTAAGGGGCAAGCCCCTCTGGGTTATTGTGGAGCCTCTCAGATGCACTCATCAGCTCCAGAAGGAATTTCATCTTTCCTTGTTTTTCCTGAGGGACTGTAGCTGTGATAAACTGACTACAAGTGGCAAAGAAGTTCCCTCAAGATTTTAGAGGGACATGAATGATCTCTGTATCAGGGTGTTAGGAGGGAAGAGACAGAAGTAGAGATTTATTTTAAATGCATTTCTAATTTATTTTCTTTTCCTTTCAAGAGAACAAAGAATATTAGTTTTGTGTTCTGCCTTTCATGTACTTTTGAGCTCTTCATTTTTGAGAAAAAGTAGATCCATTTGGAACCCAATTCTTCTTCCTTTCCATATCCCACTCATTTGGTGGCCAGAACAASGAAAATTTGATTCAGTCATTTGGAATGCAGCCCAAAGAGGACAGCCAAGGTCAAAATTTGGAAGGTAAATAAACAAAAAGAAAAAAATATGCAGCAGTATACATTAATATGTATAGTATGCATTAGTATGTAGGTTAGTATACATATAATACCCATTAAAGAGTTTTTCTTCTGTGAAGTCTGAGATGTTCCCTTAAAAATACAGTGCTTAAATCCCGTCTTGTACCCAGTGCCCGTATAATATCCTTACCTATGGCTAAGCTTATCCTTTTGCTTGTAGGYACTGAAAACTTCCCAATAAATACACACTATGGTTAGAGAAGCATACTTGGGGTAAACCAATTTCAATCAGGTTAATAGGAAAAAAGGTGAAAACAAAATGGTGCTTACAAACACTTCTCCATTCTTCCTTCTTTTAAAAGAATCAAGCAAATGAAAAAATGAAAGTCTGAGCTATTGACTTGTGGCAAAAAAAAAATGATGCAATATGAATGCAACAAAACTGCTGCTACCAAATTTGCTGCAAGGCCTAGTGTTTAAACACTCCAGAAATTTATAACAGGGAGAAAGAAGAGAGAAGCATGATGGATGGAACAAAATRCACATTTTGGGGGGTGAGGGGAGGCGGGGGGGTGTTTGTTTGTTTTCAATTATGTATAGTAAACTTAAATTTCATTTATCTTATATTTAAAATAGTATTCATAAGACACAAACCCACAAACAACAGACTGAAACTCATTTAAGACTTAAATTTTTAAACTGTATTTTAAATACTAAATTGACCATCTGTTTCTTTAAAGATAAATGTATTAACAGCATGAATTTACTTCAAGCTAGTGTGTAATCTAATTTTTCTAAGAAAGACCCATGCAAATGTGGGACAAGGAGGACTTGTCTAAGTCTCTTTATTTTTAAGCGTGAAGAATGCCAGGGTAAGGAGGTTGGAAAATTTTATTAGTACATTGAACATACCTAGTATTCTCTTTGAGATCAATTGTTAAGCTCACCAACTTTCTTCTGTTTACTACACTGGGAATCTATTTTCTTAAGTTACATACTCTTCATCTGWAATATTTCTGTCTCTGTTTAGATGAACATTAGCTGAACAAACCAACAGAAATTGGGGTTTTGATCGTGGTTTGGTTTGCACAACACCGAACMTGCTGGCAGCAGATGGAGTACACCTGTTTCAAAGGGGTAAAAAGATCTTTGCACAGGTGTTAACAGACCTCATTAAAAACACTTTAAACTAGCATTGAGGCAGAAAAGCAATAAAACCAAGCTCTAGATACAAGCCTGGAGGAGGCATGCCAAAGCTTGAGCACAGTGTACTAGAGAGGTACTGCAGTGTGCCTTCTCAGTGGAAGTAGAGGGTGGGGATCAAGTCAGCCATGAAGACAAAAGGGTTATTGACATATAAGAAACCTTGGAAATGACTGATRGTAATCACAAAGGAAGCAGGCTTTCTCCCTCCAAAAAGGTGGTGGGATCAGCAACCCAACAGAAGTGCATCCTCTCCAATGCACACAGSAACAAACAAGAGATCTGGAAGCCACTTCACAGAAGGAAAACTAATACAGATATCATCACAGAGAGGCGCTGAGACAATTCTCACAGCTGGAATGCTGCAATGAATGGCTTTTAACTCTTCAGGGGGCATAAGCAAGGAGGGAGAGGAGGTGGTCAGCCTTGTAGATTAGCGAGTGTTTTCATTGTTTACTTAGCAGTTAGTTTAATGATAGTGCTAATAGGGTTAATTGCTTATGGGTAAGAACCAGGGGGAAGGAAAACTAGGCAGATATCCTGATGGCAGTCTGTTATAGACCATAAAATGAAGAGGCAGAGGAAATATTCTATAAGCAGCAGGGAGAAGTAACCCAATCACTAGCCCTTGTTCTTGTGGGGGACTTAAACTTACCAGATGTCTGCTGAAATACAACACAGTAGACAAGAAACAGTCTGAGACTCCTGGAATTGTGTCGAAGATAACTTCCCAGTACAGCTGGTGAATGAGCCAGCTAGGGAAAGCATCCTGCTGGTCCTGTTTGTGAACAAAGAACTTATGGGGGATCTGATAATTGAAGGCTGCCTTGGGCRCAGTGATCATGAAATGTTWAAGTTTTCAATTCTCTGAGAAGGATGGGAGTTAGCAAAACTGCAGCCTTGGACTTCCAGAGGGTACACTTTGGCCCRTACAGGAGATTGACTGAGAGTGTCCTTTGGGCGGTAGTCCTGAATGGTARAGGAGTTCAGGGAGGCTGGAAATTCTTCAAGATGAAATTGTAAAGGCATRGGAGAAGGTTGAAATATGTGCCAGTGGGGAAGAAAACTTGTCTGGCTAAACATTGAGCCTTGACTAGAGCTCAGGCATGAAAAGGAGACTTTATGAGCYTTGGAAAAAGGTGCAAGCAGCTCAGAGGTTCTACAAGGATGTCATAAGGTGAGAGAGGGAGAAAACTAGAAGGGCCACCAAGTGTAGTTTAATCTGGCTTCTGATGTAAAAGGCAATAAAACATTTCTATAAATTTCGTAGCAACAAATAGAGGGCTAAGGAATTTCTCAATTGTTTACKTGTTTTCAGAGGGAAACACAGCGACAAATAAAGAGAAAAAGACTGAAGTACTCAGTGCCTTTTTGCCTCAATCTTTAAGAGTAAGTCCAGTTTTCTCAGGGTACCCAGCCCCCTGAGCTGGAACACAGAGATGTGAAAAAAATGAAACTRCTATAATCTGGAAGGAAATGGCCAACAACCTTCTACACTACTTAGGCATACAGAAGTCTGTGTCACATGTTGGGATCCACCCAAGTGTACTGAGGGAGCTTTCACTTCAGGAGTCTTCACTCAGGAAGATACTTTCAATCATTTACCAGCAGTCCTGCTAACCAAAGCAGCCCCCCGGTTGGTTGGAGGTTAGTCTTTGTGATGGAAATCTACAGAAATAACCAGAAGGAGGATCAAGGAGCTAAAGGCCTGTCATCATCCTTGTGCCAGGAAGGTCATGGGGTAGATCCACCTCTGTGCCATCTCTCTCTGAACCACGATAAGGGAGGCTGTATTGAGGTGGGAGTCAGCCTCTTTTCCCAAGTAACAAATATTTGGACAAGAGGAAGTGGTGACAGGTTGTGACAGAAGAGATTTGGGATGAATAATATGGAAAATGTCTTCATCAAAAGGTTTATCAAGCTGTCCAGKAAAGTGGTYGAGTCACCATMCCTAGAGGTACTTAAAAGGCATGTAGATATAGCACTTAGGGACATGTTTTAGTGGTAGGCTTGGCAATGCTGGGTTGGCGGTTGGAGTCAGTGATCCTAAAACTCTTCAAATGTAAATTGTTCCATGATTTAACTACTAGATCTATCACATTTAGGTGTTATTTACTTTAAAAAATTTCACTCTGTTGGAACCCAGATGTTCACTTCTTTTTTTTTTCCTCTAACTTCAGAGGAGCCCATAAATAACTTAAGAAGTATAATGTAGATTCCAAAGGAMAGAAATTTTGAGAGCTATACGGCATGCTCCATCCATTTATACCTTGTTAGTGTTCCAGAGATATGTTTTGACCCTTGCCATTTTGAAGTTTAGTTATTCAGAGGTAAGGCTTAAATTTCTACTTTCTTTTTTGAGGAGTAGTTTTTCTGATAATAAGTGTGTCATKTGTGTGTTACTCATTTCTCCTGATACTGACAGACACAAAAATTTATTATGAAATGTGACAGACATAAGATGTAAAATTTAGTTCTTAGAAAGGATGAGAAGAAAGAGTGGATGGCAGTTTTCATTCTAAGGTTTTTATTGTACACTTTCTTTTCTGTTCCATTCTGTAACACTCACACACATCAGGCTCATGCTAGTCTAAATTCCTGCTCCTGTGATACCAGTCCAGTGGTAGGACTGGTTGACATGTCTGGATCTCGACTGGTGGCCCAGCCTCTACCCACAATTCTGCTTCTAAACTGAGTCAGAAATCCATGCATAGAGTGCAGTCCACAAGAAGGCATCCTCCCCTCCTTATTGCTTCCTAAATTAGATGATTGTGTTGAGCCACCAACAGTCTTGTTTGTCTTCCTAGACCAATTTCTTTGATTTTCTCCACAGTTGTAGCCAGTTAGTGTCTGTTTCCTGGATCATTAATAATTTCTYTTTATTTCAAGCATGCTTCAGGAATTAAAAAATTAATAATTCATTTTACCTTTGTTTTTTTCCTCGGAATACCAAAACCATAAGGACAAGGTAGAGGTTTGGATTAAGCACACCCATAACAATTTTCTGTGCTTTGTTTTCTCAGCTCACACAGGAAATTAACTGGTAATCTAAATCATAAGACTTGGAATTGCACAGATATAGACAAGGTCTCACTGAATTATGTTTTTCATTAAGGATGAAAATGGAATGAAAATCCCTAATGGRTGAATAGTGAAGTTTGCTGCTTTTTTTTGCAAACCAGGTGAGCAGAGCCCACAGAATTTGCATAGACAGGTTTGAAGATTAATATTTTAAGAGTCATGRTAGTTTATTTCTAAGGCCAGCAATAATCAGGAAGCTTTTAAGACTGTCTCAAAGTAATGGAGGATAAGATCTGAATGCTTTAAGCAAACCTTTTAGAGACTGTATTTTATGCTAGAGGTTAAAGAAATCTAAAGCTGGAAGTGACCCAAATGTAAAGTCCTTCAAGTAAAGCATTCCAAACTCTTGGCTATTTTGTGTAAGACGGGGAACACTTTCAAAATAATTTTTAGGCACAAAATAGAGCTAGATTCCAGGGTCAAATCCTCATAGTATGTGGCTCTCAGAATTTTATACCGGTGAACTGAGATTTTAATAATGCCCTTGCTTTTGCTGCTCGGTTCACAGATGATATGAGAAGTAACTTTTTTCTTGTATTTCATATAACAGTGTTGTCAATAAATTCCCATCTCTTCAGAAGGCACACACTTAGGAAAATTTTCTATAAGGGTTTTTGTGTTACTTAAGTCATCTTGTGTTTTCCTTCATGATTTTCTTCTGGTCATACTGGTTACAGAAAATCACAATGAAAGAATGCATACTCATCCCTCTTCTACTCAATGCAGAGGCAATTCCTTGTCATTCTTTTAGTCTGAGAGATAGAATAAGGACAAACAGACATTGCTTGTTCAGGGTGCATATATTTTTCAGAATCAAGGCTCTAATGTTAGTGCAGTCTTGAATTTTAGGTGTCAAATACTTGTCATCAAACTGCTTAACTGCTAAAAATGGTAAACCTCAAAACAAAATCTAARTACCTCTGATTCTTCATTCCTTTAAATTTTGAACTTAGATAAATTTCTGATTTCATGGTAATAATAGTAATAGTAATTGTAAATAATAGTAATAGAATAAATAATRACAAGAAAAATAACAGTAATAATAATAATAGTAATAAATACTAACCATATGAACTTCAACAAGGGAAAATGATGGATTCTGCACCTGGGATGGGACAACTATGGATGTACAGACTGGGAGATGAGATGATGGAAAAAACAGTGCCATGGAAAGAGACCTGAGGATCCTGGTCAACAGAAAGTTAAAAATTAGTCAGCAGTGCCCTGGCAGCCAGGAGGACCAACCCTGTTCTGGGGGGCATCAGGMACAGCATCACCAGCCAGGCAAGGGAGGGGATTGTCCTGCTCTGCTCTGCACTGGGGAAGCCTTGAATATTGTGTGCAGTTTTGGGCTGTCTCATTTCTCTACCTCAGTGGGATGGGGAGAGAAAATGAAATATCTCATGGGTCAAGACAAAGACAATGACTGTCACAGGCAAAACAAACTTGACTTTGGAAAATTTAATTTAATTTTTAATTTATTGCCAACTAAATTAAGTGGAATTTTTAATTTTGTCTTTGGGAAACTTCACCACACCCCTTCTTCCAAGGCTCAGCTTCACTCTTTCATTCCCAGCTCCTTCCTCTGAGCTGTACAGGGAGAAAGGGATTGGGACTTATAGTCAGTCTTTAACAGTGCCTGTCTGYGGCTTTTTTCTCATCACTTTTCCACCCTCTTCCACCTTGGGATCTCCAAACAACTGCAGTCCCTTCAGGAAATATTCACCAGCTGTGGTTTGGAGTCCCCCATGGCTTCCAGTGTGGCCTTATGGCTCAAGGATGGTTTTCTCCACAGACTGCTGGGGAAACACCTGCTCCAGCATCAAGAGTATCTCCTCCCTTTCCTTATTTTTTGGCTTTTATGTTACCAAGCCTTTTCCTCAAGATGGTTTTGTTGTTTTTTTCCTTTTTCCTCATTCCTCACTGTTCTCTGTGTTTTAAACATTTTTTCCCAGGGGTGATACCAGCTTGTCTGAGGGGCTCAGCTGTGCCCTGTGGTGTGTCTGTGATGGAGCCAGCTGGAATCAGCTGTGCTCAGCACAGGGCAGCCCCAGCCTCTCCTCACAGAGGCCATSCCTGCAGCCTCTGCTGCTGGCGCCCAGGCACCTGCACACAGTGCAGTTCAATGCATCAAACAAAGCACATTCCAACAATATCTGATTTTTACTTCCTGAAATTTGAGCACTTTTATTCCTCTTCAGGAAATTATGCTGGCATTTCTCTCCTTTCAAAAGGAAGAGCAATTGAACTTCTATGACTCTCGYGACAGTCAAGCTTTAATATGAAATAAGTAATTGAGCAAATAAAATGGATGATTAATTAAGCAAAAACTTCATGTGTTTTCCCACTGGAAAATTTATCTATCCAAGCAGTAATCTCAACCTTCCTTACTTGATATGTGTTTGGCAATAACTGAATAAACCCCCCTATATTTGGGATAAAGCATATACCATGTATTCATTCTCAGCTCAAATTTCATTTTTCACAAAGGCYCATTTGAGCCCCTGCTTTTGGAAAACATGTATATTTGCACTTACTGGAATCTGATGAAATCACTAAAAAGCATTATAAACAGATAAGCAGTTGTTCTTCAAAATGTTCTGTAAATCTACTTCAAAATTGAATAAAACCTGAAAATTTATTACAAGAGGATATATGTCCTGGAGGATCAGATAAGTAAGTTATCTCATGTTATTTTACTGCACAACTAATGCATACTGTAAGGTATTGCTAARGAATAAAATATATGCAGTAAAACTTTCCATTTTTCATTGGCAATTCCTAATATGAACTTTTTTGACTTTCACAGTGACATTAATAACTTTATTTCTACAGAATTATATTATTACATGTTAGGCTGTAACTATAGTGTAACATATTGTACAAAAACCAACGGCATATGTGATTCTGCAATGCTGTGAGAAAAGCTGATAATAGCATCACAAAAGCTTCTTTACTTTGAGTTTTGGCAATTATACATATTATACATATTATGGTGTTCCAGGCAGCCAAAGGGAAGAAAGGCACAGAGCTGTCATTGAGCTATGCAAAAGGTGCATACTTATAGTCTGACATGTGGTTTGTGATTTGAGTAATCTGTTCTTAAGTCACAATTATAATTATACTGGATGAGCACAATGGCAATCCAAAGATGGACAGATGGGTTTTAGCTGGCCTGGTTCTAGGGAATAAAGGAGGATAATTGCTAGAGTTTGTAAATATTGACCTGATTAAGAGATGCCGTTTTAGGTTATTTTAACATCTGAGAACAGAAATCTACAAAATCTGATAAACTGCATTACTTCCTTTTGTTACTTTCGTATGTAAAGAACTACACATTATCTATGAAGTTAACAAATAGTTACAGCAAGTGCCATACAGTTTCCCTAGATAAAGCAATTTATCAAATTTCAGGGACACTGATGGACTAAGTGTCAGCTTAATACCTTCAAATTTTCTCTGTGTCCCTGCTGTTAACAGTCATGATCTTCCACAGAGTATTTTTCTCCATAATCAGACATTTAGGCAGCTGATGTAATTTTTTCTTTGAGAGTCATAGCTTTTACAGCACTTTTTCACTAATTTCTACCAGAATGAGGTCAGTTCACATGTAGAAGAGTGAACAAACAAACTGCTGTCCCCTAAAAATCTGCTAAGTTAAAAAAGAGAAGAAATCTCTTTCTTATATTTCTCTGGAGTCCCAATACAATAAAAATAAGTTAAAATTTCTGGGATAAAGCATAAACAACCTGAGATTAATTCTGATATGCATTTTAATGTGATTTTTTATTATGAGATTCATTTTTTTTGTTTTTGCATCATAAAATTAGTTCTTTCAGTCTTATCAGACTGCAGTCACACTATTTGCTGGTTTAAAATATCAATCATATCTGAAGCAGGTCTTCTTACTTAAATCTTGTCTTTTTCTTGTCATTTAATTCATTTCCTTGCATTATTAGGTAGCTGAAGTAAATCAGTAGTTGTGTACCAGGAGTAATCTGGTTTCTATGAATTCTCTGGTCAACAGTTTCCAGTATTCAAATCATTTTTTGGATCTTGCTAATTCCCATGAAGAACACTGAACTTGTACATGTTAGTGTCTGAGAAACTGGCTGAGATCTTTTGTTTACATCTACTGTAAATTTATCATGGTTAGATCTTCACTTCTGTGTTCACAGAAATGTCTCTGGGTGAATATTGTCACAATACTCTTAATTGTGTTTGGGGTGAGACACAACCACCCTACTTTATTTTATTTGAGTCTCTGCCAAGAAGTCAGGGAAAATATTTTCAGCATTCTCAAATGAATCTCCTTGCTCTGAAGCAAGGGACTCTAATTTGATCACSATACAGCACATTCAGATTCCAGTGTTGATGTAGTCTAGGATTATTACCTATGGAAACATTATTTATTTCTTACTTAAATCTAAAGCTGAAGCTGAACAATTTAAGTGAGAAGGTTTTCCACTAAGAAAACAAGTGCATGTATGTAATATTTTCCAATATTACATATTTCTTCAAWTGAAAATACAAACAGGCATTTACTATGTTCTCATGTGCCCTGTAATTCATAGCAATATTGYATTTTCTTGGATTAATTATCAGAAATATTTGTCATAATTATTCATTATTATATAATTGAGAAATCTTGTACAGTAGAGATACTTGGACACCTTTGCAAATTATAATATTAAACAATCCAGTTTGTGCATTTAAGATTATTCTTGTAGCAAAGACAAACAAAACTTGATGGAATTGTATATACTATGTCAGCTACGTCTTAATTTCATAAGAATGAAAGCTACCTTATTTTTTTTTTTCTGTTGAGATGCATACTAGAAGTAAAAGATAAGAAAAAAAAAGCTGAAAAATGCCGACACAGAATGCTTTGTTAAACACCAGGTTAAGCTTGACTACAGCATTTCATACATTTATTCTCATTTATGTGGCCGTCAAATATCCAGCCAAAGTCAAGTGTGTGTCATCCAGGCATGATTTACTGAGCCTTAAAAAGAATACAAGATAATTTAACATATTTTCTTGCACATCCTCTGATGTCTAGCTTCCATATTTTTGGAAACCTTTACGTCTGACACAAACAGATAAGGAAGAGTTTCAATGAAATTTCTTGAGAGGAATGAATTTGATTTGCTTTTTTGAAGTTGATACCTTATGTTTTCAGCTCCAAACCTGTTTTTTACTCTTTGAGATCATCTATACCACATAGCAGAATCAACAGTATTCCTTTGCCTTTTTGTTTTTAGAAGGAAAAAACAAACAAAAAAAAATTAGGTAAATTTAAATTTCAAGCAACCATTTAAAGTGGGGAAAATTAAATTACATTTCTTTTAGATTAGAATAATTTGAAAGAATTTTTCCAAGAAGTTTCAATGGGGCTATAATACATAAGCATAAATAAAGTATCTCCAAAACATACGCATATTAGGTGTGAGATCCTTATAATCTTTTGCTCCACAGATTTCTACCTATTTTCTCATACTTCTTGCTAAATTCCATGCAGCCACAGCCAGAATATTTACTTACATTGCACATTTAGGGTTTTAATTTTTGCCATAATATGTAATGKGTGATTTGAATTGCTGGTTTGGAGTGAAAGCTCATTTTTAATTCCTCTTTCTTAAATATGGAGGGCACTGATCTAGATATTGAAACAAAAAAGATCCTCCGGTATGAATGGCTATAAAACAATACAGTAGATACAGGTTGTTTCAGCATCTCCACTATTCCAGGTTATATTGGAACATTAGAGGATTTATAGCTCTGAGCAGATAATTCTCCCTGGATTTTGATGTGGCTGTCTGCACATATCTTTGTGTAAGAAAGCTAAACCACAGAGAATTTCACTGTCCATATGAACTAGATTAAGAAACAATACTGACAATCTGAGAACAGTCTGGGAAAAGAAAATGAATCAATGAATCTCTCAAGAGGCCAAGCAGGTTATAATAGCAACTACTATGAGCAGTACAAATTCTCAGTGATATCAGTAGAAAATSACGATGTGATAGTATCACACACCAAATTAGAAACTAAAAGAGCCACCGCACTATTGGTTAGGAGGCAAACTTTACAACATGTAAGAACAGTCAGAATTCATACACTTCAGTATATTAAAAAACAAGCAAAAACCAGCAAAGAATTATTTTGTGGATGAGAGGAACTTTTCATATTTTTKGTGCAGAATTGGCTAAAATTAAGCTAAGATGAATAATTTGAAAAATTTGAACTTAGTCAAATAAAATACTGCTTCTAGAAACTATTAAAGTATAGAAGACTAAAACACTAATAAACCAGTTCAGTACCCCTGTTACAGTAGTAACTGACTATTTTCCAGGAAGCTGAACCAGAAGATATTATCTAAAGATAATATAAATTATATAASTAATATAAGTTTTATACTTGAAAATAATTCAATATTAATAGTCACATAATCATAGAAAGCAGGACTTTATTACAACTAGACAAACTTTGTATTTAAAGAACAATTGTGATAAGGACTAAGCTAGTTAAGGCAAGGGTTTAAACAGAAAAATATAAAAAAACCCCATAATTAATGCAGATTACACTACCAGTAGCAGAACAGAAGGTCTTAAGATGGTCAGATACAATGTGCTTTTTGTACATCCTAGTTTACTGTTGCTGCCTACCCTCTTGCTTTTTAAATGCTTGCAATTCCTGTAACTAATATATTTCATTATCCTGGCTACTCTGCTGTATTTCTCTTGTTCCTGTATCAGATACCTTATTTTTGCATTTGTGTTAAAAATAAACGAACAAACAAGAACCATCTGGAGTTATCAACTATATTGTGTACTTTTCTGATTTTTGTTTAAAAAAACTTCCTATTAAAAAATGTTAAAAAAATTTAGACGTTAATAAGGATTTTTAAAAAACCCTATTATAAAATAGCAATGATTATCCTGATTGTTCTACATTTCTATATTTTGTATTGGTGAAAATATATGGGCACATTGATATGCCCAGAATTTTATACCATTATCAGTTTGGAGTATTCTTTTCTCACAAAGGAAAAATTATCTTCCATCAAAAATTTTCTTCCATCTTTTGATGTTAACATCAGTTTGTCCTTTGCTTCCACAGTGTGTTCACAAATGATACAAAACTGGGAGAAGTAGCCAAGACCCCAGAGTGCTCAATGGCCCTTCAGAAGGACCTGGACAGACTGGAGAGATGGACACAGAAGAACCTTCTGAAATTCAACAAAGTTGTAAATACAGGGTCCACCACCTGAGGAAGAACAATCTCCTGCACCAGTACAGGCCAGGGAAAGACCTGCTGGGGAGCAGCTCTGTGGAGAAGGATTTGGTAGTCTTGGTGGACAGCACGCTGCCCTTGAGCCAGCAGTGTCCTTGTGGCCTTGCAGGCCAATGGTACCCTGGGGTGCACTAGGAAAAGCATTGCCAGCAGGTCCAGGTCCAGATCCTGCCCCTCTACTCAGCCCTGGTGAGGCCACACCTGCAGTGCTGTGTCCAGCTCTGGGCTCCTTAGGACAAGAAAAACATGGAGCTCCAGGGGTGGGTCCAGCAGAGGGCAACAAGGACAATTGGGTGACYGGAGCATCTCTGTCACAAGGAAAGGCTGAGAGAGTTGGGCCAGCTCAGCYTYAAGAGAGGACTGAAAAGGGATCACWACAATGTATTTAAATATCCAAAGGGGGGATGTCAAGATGATGGGGCCAGGCTCTTCTTGGTGGTGCCAAGCAACAGGGCCCAAGGCAATGGGCAGAAACTGATGCACAGGAAMTTCCACCTGAATTTGAGGCATAATTTCTTTACTGTGTGAGTGACYAAGCACTGGAACAGRTTGGCCAGAGATGCTGTRGATTCTCCCTCACTGGAGATAATCAAGAATCATCTGGACACAATCCTGTGCCATGTGGCCTAGAAGGGGGGGTTGGACCAGATGACCCACTGTGGTCCCTTCCAACTTTAGCCATCATGTAATTCTGTGATATGCTTCAAATAAAATCAATTATAATTGACTCAGTGAAGGAAGACCAAAAAACCTGACTTCGGTTTTAGAAACTTTATAGGAAAAAGTCATACTCTCTCTTTTTTTATTTTTTAATTGACTGAATAATCATGAATCCATCAGTGAAGATGAAAATACTGAGCAAAATAATTAGGACTAAAATAAAAAGAAATTTTAAAAGCAGGGATCTCTTCCAAATACATGGCAATAGAATTAGAAAGAATATGGAGAGGAAAATGTATATGTGTTATCACTCATGAATAGAGAAAGATTTCTTGGAGGACTGTGTCATCATCATGGGTGGTGGAACTTTCTGCTGTATGTGCCTTCTCTTTTCTACTCACTTCTCTAATCTCCCAGTTATTCCTTTGAAAACAGGCTCTATCAAATAATAAAACTTTACTTTCTCTGCATCTTTAAGAATCTCAAGTTTGGCTTATTGAAATTTGAAGATAAGTAATTTTGTTGCTTGTAGATGAATTTATTTGAATATTAAAATGTACTATCTGGTTAACTTAAAAAGTTAAAAATACAGTGACAAAAAAATCTGAGGAATTTTAAGAATGTGTAAGATTTTTTTTTCTGTTGTGAAAATAGAGACAAATATTGTAACTGAATATGAACCAGAAAACTCCATAGTTACAGTTCATCCATTTACAATTAGTAGTTTATTCTGCACTCACTCTTATTTGTGGAGGGTTGTCTTTCATCATGTTATTTTATATTTTATTATTTTTTCTGTCCTTYTGTGTTTGTGTGTTGGATCTATTCATTATTATCATCGAATATTGGCTTTTGTGTAGAGCCAATGTAATTATAGGGCTTTTTTATTCCTTCTAAACATCTGAACTTCCATGGATCAAAGGTCTTGATTTATATTTCTTATGATTTTTACAAATAAAATAATAGTTTTGAAATGTAATTGACTGGTGGTTTTACATGTTTTCCCACCTCATGTTCAAAACACAGAGGAGCAAAGTTCTCTTCATGAACTTACATAATTCATTGTGAAGAAAGCAACTGAATATTCATGAGTCAAGCAGAACGCATTTTGAAATTTGCTATGGGTTCACTGCCTGCCAGACAGATTAAAGGCACGGAAAAAGAGGATTTCTCCAGAAATTTTTTCAGTCTAGGTAGGAGTACTGCTCAGTGTGATTCTGCTTAATATATGACTCCCCTGCTTCTCTTCTCACCTGCAGCTGTGATAGCCCTTGAAATAGTACCTGTACCTTCTCTCAACTCTCGCCTCTTTATGGCAAGATGTTGCGCACAGACTGAAACAACACCCCACAGAGAAACACGAGTAGCACATTGCAGTCAATTAGTTTCTCATTTAGTATTTATTTGCAAAACAATTGGAGCAATCCAAACCAGATCTAAATATCATCTCAGCTTCGAGYAGAATCTAACCTCAGATACACAGCCCTTAGGGCAGGCTCAATTACTTTCATTCTTGCTTACACCTATGCCAGTGTTGGTTAGGTATCAATGCCTGAGATAACTTAGGTATTTCTTCCTTGCCAGTCAGTACTCTTGTGACATGTACATTATTTCTAAAGTGGTACATGTCCAGATTAGTGTTAGCAAGACAATAAAGTCACTTTTGGGGATTTAATGTGTACTACATGTTCTTTAAAACTTTATGAAACTCATAAGGCTGTGATCATAATACCTTGTAAATTTTACTCAACCCGAAAGACCTGCTTGTAATCCTTTAACTGACGAAATTCTGTAGCCTCTAAAGCAGTGGTGAGAGTTACCAGTTTGCTCATAGTCTGGGATCTTTTTGCTCTGCCCACCAGTAAATAACCACAGTGTTTCAAATAACTTTCAAGTACTTGAGAACAATCTATAATCTTCCAAATAACATCTACAATCTGAAAAGGGATTATTTTTTACTTGAATACTTACAGAATATCTAGTTCTTTCTTCCTGTCCATAAATTCTCTTGCTACATTTTGCACTAACAAAATAGTACTTGGCTGGCACTTTATGTGTGATCAAACATAATYACTAAATAAATTCCTTATGCAGTTTTCTGCCATGACAATGAAGGAAATAATTGTTACAAGGTCACATTTCCTTTCTTACTGCAGAAAAAGAAGCTGTCAGTGTTGCCAGAATATTACATATTTTGAAATATTTACTGTATGGTGTGAAACTGAATTTATTCTCCTGTCTCTTTATTATCCTTGATATGATTTGACTTGCTATGTTAAACTAGAAGTTATGTGTACTGAGGAAAAAAAAATACTATGACCTTTTAATTTTGTTAGGGAAATTTTTTTCTTTTTCCCCCTACTTTCTAAAAAAGTAGCAAAAAGTAATACTTTGTTCAAAWATAAGACCTGGTTCAATAAATTTTTATTTTCACGTTGTTTCTCTGTTTGATTTGTTTCTCTGTTTCTCTGATTGTTTGTCTGTACACAAACAATCTTCATGATGCTTTAGAGTTTCATTGTSCTTATCTTCACAGCAGTTCTATAAAAGAACGCTGCTTTTGTCATACAAATTCAGAGAAAGAAAAGGGACCCGGGGGTGCTTGCCAACAGCTATCTGGATATGGGCCAGTGCTGTGTCCAGCTGGCCAGCAGCCCAAGGTCATCCTGGACTGTATGAGGAGTMSTGGCCAGCAGGACCAGGGCAGTGATTGTCCCACTGTCCTCAGCACTGGGCAGACCACACCTCAAATCCTGYGTCCAGTTCCGGGCCCTTCTCTTCAGGAAAGACRCTGAGGGGCTGGAGCGAGTTCGGAGAAGGGGAACGGAGCTGGGGAAGGGTCTGGAAAACATCTTATCAAGAGCAGCTGAGGGAGCTGGGGTTGTTTATTCTGGAAATGATTGAAATAAATAATATATAAATAATATATAAACTCAGTGAATATTTCTAATCATGAAAGATATTCCTAGAGAGAAAATGTGTAATCAAAAAGCAAATAACATTATTCTTACCAACAGTAAACATATAGAGCCACATTGTCAACAGGTAAATACTAACATCAAATGAARTTATATGATAATTTGCACTAGCTAATACATAATATTAGCTATAATATTAGATATAATAGATATAATCTGTTGAATATAATAATACATTATTTTATTACTTAAAATAATGAGTTTTCATTAATTAAATTGTAGTTTAATTATCACTTTAAAAATAATTTTCAAAAGGTATGAATTAATTCTGGAAGCATATTGTCTTTTAAAGGAATTTTAAATTTACTTAGACATTAATATGTGTTGTCTATTAATAATGACACTTTTATACATAAAAATATTTGTATTTTCTAGGGCTGCAGGATAACCAGTTACCCTGGTTATGTATTCAAACATGATTTTTAGGGTCTTTTTGTTTATCCCATTGGTCTGTTTCCATGTCATTTTACATTCCTCCACAAAAAAATTGATTATATTAAATTTGGAATTAAAAAAAAGGAAAGGAGAAAACACTCCAACTCAAATGTATGATTAAACAGAATGTCTTGTTCAAAAGGGTCATACAAGTCTAACATCAATGCAAAATACCAAGTCAAAGTAGATTCAGTAATGGAGTAGTTCTGTAATACATAGAACGATATTTTGATGTGAAATAMATAAAAATAGTGTAAAGCAAAAGAAGCAAACTCTTCTTGCATTTTTCCTTYTTTCTCAAGGCTGGAACAACTGGGAATACAACCACAGAGCTAAGAAAACTTTGAAAAACTGTCCTTAATAACACTTGACATTTGGCCTTGATGTTCCTATTAATTCTCCCTTTGAACAACAGCAACCCCACCTTTCTGGGAACATGGAATATTTCACACTATGTTAAATTATTTAYGGAAAAAACCCCAAAACAACATGGAACCAATGACAGTTTCTAATATACTGTTTGGCARAGTTCTAAGATTCAGAATATTAAGACTTTTACCTAGAGTATTTCAAGCCTTAATACTGTTATGGGTTTCTCATTTCTACTGATGTAAAATGAAAGGAACTCAGGAATCTCCTAATGTTTGGGAGACACTCAAATACCATGCCACGGGGAGGTATTGATACTCACATATATGAAAATGAAAGAACTATTTCTAAAATGAAATAGATGTAAGAAAATAGAAAAAGTAGGCCTCAACACAAAGAGCCTTCTTGTTATCATTCTTGGCTCCTTAGCATCTAAAAGTCTGCTCTCTGCCTCTAAGATTTGAATTCCTAATTTTGCATTAAAAAGACAACTTAGGAACTTCAAAAAAGAATCCATATAATTTGTGACCTGTTTAGATTATTACAAACAAATAAGAAAACCTAGTGTGATAAAGTGTATATTTAATTATTACTTTCTAGAAAGTGAGATTAAGAGCTAGAATATTATTAGTATTTCAGTATCCAATTAATTATTTCTGAACTATATTAAACCTTCTCTTTCACTGCTGGACAATGTTCTGGTAATAATAACTAAGGAAAGGCAGGAAAGAAGCAAAGGAAAAATATAAGTGGAAAGTAATTGAAAGAGATAATGGCTACATTCCACATATATTTTATTGGATACAGATTAGGGGAATCTATTTCATAATTATTACTGTTTATAAATATTGAAGTTTCATTCTAATCTCTTCTCACTGAATGGAAGAGGAAAAAATTCCTAGAAAAATAGTTTTGCTTATAAAATATCTTCCATTTTGCCTCTCTCTTAAAATAACCTTCAGTAAATAGATATATGTATTTTCTTAGAGCACTGTAAAGTTACTTTATGGCTATTCTTTTGTCCTGTTTCTTTAAAGGAAAAATACACACAGTCACAGAAATAATGTACTTAAAATGCAAGTTAAATAAAATACCTATTTCTTTCCTTGTTGACCTGTTTTCACTACTTTAATTGAAGTCAACTGCTGTAGCTCCTATCAATGAAATAAGTATTTTCAAAATACCACTTTTAAAGTCATGTGAAATACTTTTGTTTTTACAGGAAGGAATACAGTGGAACTCTGTAGTACAGTTGGAAATCTTAGGTGTCATTAGAAAAGTAAGGKACTTCCACTATATTATACATTTAAAAAATAATCCCAAATCTTAATTTACTCCTATTCTTTAAACTGAGTAACATGGAATTAGCTTTTCTGATTTTTCCCTGAACTAAATTAATCAATTTGTGACCAGTGGAGTTCCACTTTGAAATTGCTACTAGAATCTATGAAATGTGGCACTGCAGAAAAAAAGAAAATTGCTAAGGATTCCAAAGGATGTTGAGATGCCTGCCTCCAGGCTATTGCCTTCCACTCTGAATATGGATTTTGTTCTCAGGTAGCATGCCTCTCCTCACTTCACATATATATCCTGACCTTTCTACTGTGGTCAAATTTTTCAGTATTTTTTGGGCATGGAGTGAAAGTGATATATTATCATTCTAATGGGGTCAGCTTAGTGTAGGAATTCAAGATTTGCCATGAGAGATTAGATTTCATGCTACCAACCCCATAACCATTACACAATGACCCTCTACACAGAATCAGGGGCTTCAGAGGTGTCATCTATAGTGCAAAATAACGGATTCAAGACAACTGAACATGAAGACAAAAAGATGAAGGTAGAAATGTAGTTTGATAGAGCAAAAAAAAAAAAGGTAGTTTAGGAGCTGATTCTATTTTAATTGAATTTATGTGATTTTTGCAAGACAGAAATTTACTGAAACAAACATTTTGAGTTTAAGACATATTTGAGAGGAAACACAACTTTATGAAGATTAATTATAGCAAAATATGGTTAGGAAGAYTGTATCCAAAGTAATTGTCATTGAAGAATGGTGTATTATCATCCAAAGCAATTAGGAAATAGAATTTTCAGGCTATTGTAACAACTTAATGTACATAAGGAAAGAAAATGGAGAAAGTTATAGAGTTATAGAAGAAAATTAAAAGGAAAAAAGGGAATGTTTAAAGATCTTTGAAGATGCCTCAAATAGGCACTAGAGTTGAGTCTAAAAATTGAATGAATGGCTGACAACAAATATTCAGATARGAGCTGTTATAAAGAATCAAATCTGCAGCCAATTTTATAAAAAAATCTACAAAGATTTATTAAGTCAATTAACAAAAATAGAAAATTTCAAAACCTCACCACAGCCAAGTCAGCGTCAGCCCCGGAAGCAGCCGCTGGSTGCCCTTGGGTTCCTGCTGATAGAGAGACAGCATTCCCCCGAAGRTACACCCCAACTACCTCCAGTAGCCTGCTTATAAACAGGTTTTGTATGCCTGAGGCAGAGACGACCACACAATTCTTTGTCTTTCTTGACATGTAAAGTTGGGTCCATACATGTGTAGAAATGGACAAAGAGAGAGTCCAGTACTGAGACAGGATGTCTGAGTATCCAGCAGCAAGAGCTATTCACATGTAGTAGGTGATACTATCCTTGAGTAGTGCAGATTTCATCAAGTCCGGGTGCAGGTCCTTGTGGGTTTCCTGAGGTGCCTCGTTGATCACCAYCCAGGAAATTCCAGATGATATCTCCCAGGTGCAGAGGAAATCCTTTCAGCTGGCTCCAGTCTGTCTCAATGGGTCCAACAACCCTGGGGCCTGCCCGGGAACTGCTTAACATATGAATATWCTCTAACCCTGCCATMGACAATTGTAGTCACCATAGCTCAGGCTACTCTGTTCAGTTGAGACCAGGATCTGATTTTATCTTAACKCTGTCTGGGAACCAATTGTAATATGAATGGTCGTGGTTCCTGGACAGGGTGGTGTACCAAACAGAGGTTCAGACTTTGCTAATATTTTATACTTACAACATATACCTAACAGGAGCCAAATACAGAAAAGTATCTTTCAGTTACAAAACTAGGATTACTTTCCTGAGCAAAGCAGCAATATACAGGGTTGTGGTTGCTTCCCAGTGAACTGGTCAAGCTAAATTCACTGAAAAAAGCTTTATTTGGTATTCCAAAAGGAAAATACTCAGCTTCATGGCTCAGTTTCAACAGAAGGGATGATGGATATTTKTTCTTCATGATGATTATGAGCCAGATGTATCTGCTGGACTATAGGAAAAGGTTAGGAATGGTGTCCTTAGTCCTTAGTTCTGTCACATCAGTCTTCCATTCTTGGGAAAGGGTAAATATTCTGATCTCAAGTAAAGGAAGCATCAGGAATATACCATATAAATTACCATATTAAAATATATATATTATATATATATAGATATATATTCTAAAAGAAATAAGAAAGGTTCTAAAGGATACTCCTGTTAAGCACGCTTTTGAAAAATATCTAGAAAAAAGAACATAAACTGTACAACTTCTCTATCCATTCTCTTAAGAAAAAATTAAGGGAAGTATTTTTAGCTGAGTAAATGCCACTCTTTTTTTTCTTGTAAGGCCAAGCATCTACAATSGAGCCTCTAACCAAGCATAAAAAATAGCGTAGCTTTTCCAACATTGTAYGTAGGAATAAAAAATCAAGTATATCTCATCTTCAGTTCTCTGCAYTTCCTGAAGTATTCCTTATTAAAGTGTTTAAGTGACAATTAAGTATGCTTAATCCTAAAATTAAACTAGAAAACTTGCTTTATTAGTTAAATGAGGGAAATGTGTTATTTCTTGTGGGTCTGTATAAGCCTTGAAAGATTTTTGGACTTTTCACAATTGATAGAGAACCTGATGGCTGTGAAACCTATCACTTCTGCCTTTTCTAACATGTCTCTCTGTAGCCAGATAAAGAATTATTTGCTCACCTGGTGGGAAAAATACAATGCTAATTCTAAAAATCATTAGTCTATGGAAACACAATGCTTATTTTGTAGGATCGTGTTCAACACTGACCAAGAAGGGTCTTGGAAAATAATGAATCACCCTAGGTTTGCCAAGTCAGCTTCATATTTGGGAATCAAATGATCAGGTATAACTTTGGGATCTAGGATGACTAGAGACCACCAGAGGGACTTACAGTTTTTCTGTACTTTCTCTGCACAAATTTGATGGTGATATACCATTGTACATCTGGTTCTGTAATAAAGAATGCCTGTTTTTTAATGCATTGGTCTTAAGGAGTTTTGAATAGTTTTTCAACAATATCTCAACAGTATCCTTTCTATTTACAATTTTARTTATATCTTATTTTAATTTTATATTTTTATTTACTCCTATTCTTCCTTTAAYTCTGTGTTAATTCTTTTACTTTTTGTAAAGAAAGACAACAATAAAAAGAAAAATAATTTACAAAGTTGAAAGGATTTATGTTCACCCTTTCTGAAGTATGAAGTGTAATAGTGAAGATGATACAGGTGTTAAATCTATGCTTTCTTCTGGACCTGTTCTGCTAGACAAAATCCAGTATCAGACTTGCWCTGTGCAAGTTTTTTTCTATTAAATGTACATTTTGACATTCACCTTAGTTTACAAAAATTCATGCATTAAATTTTATGAAGAATCAAATCCATGGGTTTTCCCTTTGAAAAGCTTCTTCCTTTTCAACAGAACAAGAGAAAAAATGCAACACTACTTTAAGTACTGTTTTCTTACAAAGATTATCTACAATTTATTTTCTAAGTGTCAATGTGATCTTTTTAAGAAAAATTTTTCACAGCAGTTCAGGCTTCTATGTTACACACACTCACAGGCTCAAACAGAAGGCAAGCAGTTGGAATGGAAAGAACTAGAGACCATTTCTAATTCCTGTCTGAACACAAGTCATCTTAATTAAAGTGTTGAAAATTTTCTATTGATGAAATGCTTTTTCTTCCCTGACAAAATACTGATTTGTCAAACTCTGCTCTAAGATTTTAATTTCTCCTGAGGAGCTGGAGTCCAGAGAGAAGTGTTTACAATGTGGTTAGACAGCAATAACAAAAATTATGACTCATCCTTTCTTTGGGGTCTGTGCACTGAAAATTTCTCTGTAAATTAAAAAAAAAAAGGCAACTAAGAATTGTCTAAACCTAAAGTTTTGCAAACGAAAACTAATAATTCAGGGATGTTCAAAACAAGAATTATTTTCTAAGTAAAAACAAACAAACAAAAACAACCCTCTGTTTTGTTTCCTTTATGAAGAGTGGAATATCTCAGAAAGACAAGAACTCAAGAATTAAACCTGAACTTGTCTKTGTCTTTGATCCAGAGTAGAAGAGACTGCTGTCACTTCACTGCATATTTATTAGAACTATTAAAATTCATGAACTTAAGATGCCCTGATATCATCAATGAAAGTGTTGAACCAGTGAAGGGATGATAACAACTAATCAAGTCCATGTAATAAAAATCTATCCAGAGTTCCCAAAAAGGGGGTCCTACATGTCTAGTGATGATATAGAAAGAGAATATTCTATATTGTTCTTAGAGAAGCAAGAAGCAACATTTTGTTCTCATTTCTAATTTCAAGGATGTCCTTCCAAATACTTTCATCTTGTTTCATCTATTTTCTTTTCAGCAAGTAAAGAAGACAAGGAACAAAGAATTCAATACACAGGTATCTTCCATAGCCTCAAATCATCCTTACAGCATGGTGGCAAGAAGTTTATCAAAATTCACCACTTTGTAAGAATTATAAATTTTGGTTGTTCCTGTAGCTCAATTATTTGAAAGAGAAATACTGTGCTTTAAAGTAGCAGAAGTTTTTCTGTCAGATACTAGAAAGAGTGCTCAGGAAATAAATAAACTAAAGGGAAAGATGTATAGACACCTTAGTAATCTGATGCTAATGTAAAAATGTAGATTAAATTCTCTTTTTTAATACAGCTCTTTAAAATATATCTTCTTTGTTTTATAGGGCTCACTGAAAATTTCTCACATTGTCTACTTACAAAACCTTTAATTCATTTTCAATTAATAATGAATAAGCTAGTCAATTACTTTTTTCATTTGCAATCTACTTGATTATAAATTATACATGAAAAGATGATTCATTTAATATTTTAGCCTTGTTCTTGACTTATCTAGAAGAGTCACATAAAAGGTGCTTCATAATCAGTGGTGTTTTATAACCTTGGGCCTGTTAAAGATTTCCTTAAAAATGTACACTGATAAAATGRATAATGACAGAAACAGTTCTCATAWACTATTTTTTGGAGTTGCATTTTTAACACAGACCATAAAGGTAATTGTATTACTTGTCTAGATTATTTTCCTTGTAGTTGCATCCTCTTAGAAATCATGGAAGTGTCCATGTCACTAACCTCAAAGAACTCATTACTACAAACTGTCAGTAAAACCCAAAACAATTGAGAGCTGGGAACTCAATTGCTTGAAATAGGATTTCCAGTATCTTTTTAGGGATATTTATTTGCTCTTACCAGTCTCTAGTTACTGTAATCTTTAATTTTTAAGACATTTTCTTTTAGCAGATTTCGATCTTTAATGTTAGAAATATGTGCACCTGTCATATTTCATATTCTGTAAATCAGAGAATACAATAACATAACAAATACATTTCTTAAAATATTATATAGTTACAACATTTTATCATCTTGATATCATTAATAGTTGTAACAGTCCTTTTCCTACTAAAAGACAAAGAGGTTTTTAATCATTATTTTGTTACTCTGTTTTGTGGTTGTTTTTTTTTTTTTTTCTGAGTGCTTCCTCATGGCAGAAAGATCCCAATTTCTTTAGCATGCAGAGCTTGTCTTTCTGCAGAAAGGGCAGATTCCTGCCTGAGAAGGATGCCGTTATTTGTSGGCACAGGTGGCCCCTGCGGTTGAGGTTCAGCATGAAAGGCTGCAGCAATCTCAGCTCAGTGGGGAGTGGGAGCGAGCCACGGGCTGAATGTTTCCTTTCAGGTAGGATTTGGACTTCATCTAGCAAGATGTGGGAGACAGAGAGGTTCTGACAAGGCAAGGAACAGAGGACTTTGTACAGATCAGTAGGTTCTAAGCACAATACACTGTGTCTCACCTTCATCTCAGAAAGTGTCATATCAGATCTGAAGGCAGTAAATAAATACATGTTACAATGAGACACTGAGAAATGTGAAAGTCTTTTTTCTACTACAAGACCAAACTTCCGAGCTATGAAATCAGAAGTTCTGACTACAGTTAAGGTTAAGGTCTCTACTTTGTAAGAGGGATTCTGAATTTCATGTACAACATAAAAGGCTGGTTGAAGGACAGTCTCAAAATCATGAAAACTGCAGCATAAGAAACAGAAACTGAACCTAGAGTTTTCCAAATGAAAACTAAACACTCAGGGATGGAGACATTCTGGCTTTGGAGACACAAATCTAGGTCTTCTCATGAACCAGAGACTCATCTGACACCTTCTAAGGTCTCTAAGAGTCTTCTTAGACTCTTAAGTAGTGCTCTTAGTCTCTGGAATGCTCCCMAGACTCCTCTCCTAGAGGATGCAAACTTTTGCTTACAATGTCTCGGCTTTCAAAAGTCTTATAAGAAAAATAAAATTCCAGTATCAATACTAAATAAGCTACAAAAATTCTGGGAACCAATGCTGACTGATAAGAACCCAGAAATAAAGTTTTAAGCTAGAAGCATTTTGAATGCTTCTAGATGAACTATCTGTTATATTCTCAAACTTTATTCTCTTCTGTAATTCCCTTTCAAAATTTGGGAGACAAGTCATCTCTTCATTCTGGAATGGAATAAACATTCCCCTTGACCATTTTTAATTGCAATCAAATGGAAATTTTTGTTTTTAACCTTTTTCTCTTTCACTGTTTTTTGGTTCTGACACACAGTTTAGATGTCTATAAATTGAAATGTTTTATTCTTTAAGTTTCATGAAGGATTGAAGCAGAATAATGCTATTCTTCACTGAGGATAGATAAAGTAGTGATCAATTTTGGCTTTCAGTATAGTATATATATTTCCAAAGGTGAGGAATTTTCTGTAAATTGCTAAAGTCAGCAAAGTTGGAATAAGCCCTTCAAAGCCCTTTTTTTTTCTAGTCAAATATTAGATCATATCCTGGAGCATGAAGGTCCTGTCCTTGCTTAGGAACTAATTTGCTTGAGTTATACTCCCTTCAACCTCCAAAATATCAAGGAATCAGTTATTGTCTGTCGCAATTCAAACACACCTTTTTTTAAAACTTTTTAATAGGAAATTAAAAATAATCAAAAATGCAGTAACTTAAATTATGCAATGAATATTCAAAAGGTAAATTACAGGTCAGTTTATAGTCCTATATTGTGCTGTCATCCATGTTGCTGTTCTCCCTGGTGAGTCCCTGAACCATGCATGCCTCCACGCTGTAGATAGGGCAAACTCTAAATCCAGTCATGCCCTTTTCTTCAGTTTTAATATGCTGCTAAATATTTAAATACTTGTCTTCAAAAATATTCTAATTACTTTACACTTTACAATAGGAAATTAAGTCCATTTACAAAGGACAAACTATTAATTTCCATAGTTTATTCTTAAAGGGAACATTGTTCCCTGCTCAGAATAGCTTTGTTATTTTCCTTCTTAGCAACCATGTACTCCTATCAGGATAAGTCTTCTTTCTTTCTTCTTCTTCTCTTCCTTAGGTCCCCTTTAGACCTACTGTTTAAGAAGGACAAAGACAACTTTTTAAAATTCTGTTTATGTTCTTGGGAAATGTCACTTGTTTGGCAGAAATCCTAAACAGTAGCACAGCTTGATCCCCCTGCACAGCCCTACACACAGCGAGACCTGACATCAGGAAGCTTTTTCCATGACAGGCATAAATTAAGCTGAAACTTAGTTGCAGAATAATGGAAAATGTTTTCTACAATGGACAGTCTGCATGTTCTAATATCTCTTTAGTAGGTCAGTTTCCTCTTCTAAACTTACCTTAAAAGAGAGGGAAAAAAAAGAAAAAAAAAAAAGAGACATTTGAAGTTTTGTGTGGTTTAGGAGGTTTATCAGTGGTATGGTTTGGTTTTTTGGTTGGTTGGGKTTTTTTGTTTGTTTTGAGGGTTTTTTTGGTGGGAGGGCAAGGGGTTTTCTTTGCTTGGGTTTTGGTTTCATTGTTTTCCATATATTTCTTTTTGGGGAGGGTAGACAGGAGAGGTGTTTTGTATTTCCCTTGAGGATCTACTATGAAACTATTTATTCAAAGCTGTGAATTGCTTTGTTGCAAGTGACCAGACTAATTTTGGCAGTGCCTTGTGCACAGAAATTTTTAGAAACTTTACTGAAAAGTTTTAGAAAGTTCACAGCAAAAGGGTGAAGATGCCATCTGCTCATGTATATCTGAGCAAGGTTATATTCAAAGGAGACCTTTTTCCCCTTCTTCCCCTCCCATGTTGATGGAAAACATTAATTACTGCTTTGTCAAATAGAAAGCTGAATCTGCCAAGAAGYAGGATTGAGAAAGGTATTCAAATAACAGAAATACTGGCTGGCCAATATCAATATTTCCTGTGACATAATCATTAATTGCTTAGTTGTAGAGAAGTCTTCAGCTTTGTGGCAAAAGGCCAAGTGAACAAAGTCAGCAAGGGTGAATTTCACTCTTCACGAAGCCTTGGTTCCCACAGCATGTGGTCTTGCTGTTGTTATCCCTGGGAGTGAGCAGGAGGAGGAGGGATAGTAGGAACAACCCAAACACAAATACACCCACTTTGCAATAGATTATTATGGGCAGAAGTTCGATGTCATACATATAGACAGGATTGTATCTGTTGGGAAGTTTGGAAGATGTTTCAGGATGGTTGTCAGTTTAGCAGGGACTTTGAGGGATCTCTGTACCATACTCTGCTGTATGCAGTTAAAACATGCAGAATAGACCAATATTGCACTCTTCATGGACAGACACAGCAAAGGAACTACTTTGATTCCTCCAGGGAAATATCCATTGTCTTGTAATGCCTTTCATTCTCCTTATATATACAACACCGCTATAGATTTTTAAGCAGCCACTCATTTAATTTAGTAAGTAAGTGATTCTGTGGTTATGCTTTTTTCTTCATTTTATCTGATTATGATGATGAATAAAAAGCAAAACTTTAACTTTTATTTTTAACTGGGAACACATTTTAGCAAGAATACAAAAAAAAGTTTAGGAGAAAAAATTGCCTTAGGGTTCTTTCTTCACTTTCTCAGATGCCTTTTTAAAAAGAGTCAATAAGCACTGGGAAACCAGACTTTAAATTAYGTCTTATAACTACTTTGTTTTCCAGCCTAAGGCATCTTAGAACTTAAAAGTCCTTGACTTTTTTCTGATTTTTTTATAAAATGAAAACATGATCTCAAGTGTTTTGAACATACTACAGAGTTATTTCTAGAGCATTGATCCCTCTACTTTTACAAACTAATGGACATTCAAGTATATTAGGGAATGAGATGCTCAGTTCATGCTAATGGATAATGTAAGTCATATTGTAGGACACTATTAACTGAGAATGTGATTACAGTTTTTAAACCTTCTTGTTCCATAAGTAAACTAATTCAAAATTATGAGCTTGTAAATTCCTTAATTGGAGGACATTACAGATACAAATATTATGTAGATAATATTTGTATTAAGGGAATTTTGTAAAAGGGAATTTTGTACATTAGCTACATATAGGTGTCTCATAAGCTTCGATGAGACAAAGCCAATGAATTCAGTGATTTGGAAACATCACACCAGATGCCCTTCTGAACAAACATGATTAAAAAGTTAGGATGAGCAATACTGGTTATCAGATAATTTTCTATTTTGTTTAATTTTACTTACAGTATAAGCCTCTTTGCAGCTTTGATATGTGTTTAGGTTTCCAAGAACTTAGTAGGCTGCTTTAAACTTTTAAAGTTATCATTTTAACTGGAGATTTCAGTGGGCAGCTTTTAATATTTGATAAGCATGTTATTCTATAGAAGATAATTAATTATTTGAAAGACTCTTCAAAGCAAGTGAATCCTTAAGAAAATATTGGCAGGTAGAGAAAACAAAAAAATAAAGAGAAAAGGTAGAGAACTTAGGTCCAGCAGTTTTTTTAAATTTTTGCRCCTAAAAGACAGGTTTCTCTCATGATCACATTCCTCATTATTACCTTTTCAAATTAGACCACTGGAAGTTAAATCCTGTATTCATATCTACAACTCAGCGTTCAGCGATATTAAACAGTTTGGGTTTGAAGAAAATGAATTCTTTTTGAAACTGAGCCTTTAGAGGCCATAGTTTACTAAGTAATCTACAGAAAACTAATACAAATATGAACTTGATCTTGCAGGCGAACCTAAATAACGTGTCAATAGCTTAGCAGAACAATTATTTTAGCAAATATTTTGGTTTATAAGCCCTGTGGATTTCTTTACATCTGTATGTTCATAAACACAAGTAGGATGCACTGGTTTTCTACACTGTAGGAACAGTAACATCATAATGTATTGTCYACACAGTAAAAAAAGAAAATTAAAAAATTCAAATACTCCCACTACCAAAACACTTTCAGAAGAGTGTGGTCACTAAGGAATTTCTTACTTTTTGAGTAAAATAAGGTTATTRCCTGAGCAAGAACTAAGATGTCACAGCTGTCATCCTTCAGAGAACCGGAGCAATGCCCAGAATGAGCTATGGTCGGCCATCAGTATCYAGAATAGTTCTTACAGAAAAGGAAACACAAAATGAAAACCCACCAGGCATGTTCTGGAGACACCCAAAACAAACAGGCTTGAAGTAGATTTAGGCTTAAAAGTCAGAGTATTTCATAAAAATAGTGAGTTGGATGATATAGTAGAAAGTGAAGTCAGCAGACATAACTTTTGTCCTTCCAGAAATCCCAAGAGAGTATTTGAAAGTGCTTTCTCTCTGAAGTAGATTCCAGTACTTTTTCCACTCAGTGGGAAGAATGGCAACTTCTTTGAAATGTAGATCATTGGAAAGCAGGAGTCATATTAATACTGGAAAGAATGCAAAGTTAGACAGAAAATACTGAACAAAGACTTACAGGGGAAAAAAGCAGTTTTGAGAAAAATAAAATAAAAAAAAMAAATCAAGAAAACCCTCATCTCCTTACATAATGGTTCATGTAGAGTAGAAAAATTACAAAACAGAGAGCATAAAGATGGACAATAAACATGTCTTTAGAGATTCACAGTAGATCTAAGTCTCTAATTTTTCCTGTTCAGACCAGTTCATTGACTTGTCACATTTCTGGTGGACGTCTCTAAGAAGAATAGTACTGGAGGTTATCTTTTTCCTGTCTTTCTCTCTCACCTCTACATTAGAGTTTTTATTAGTATACATGCATGAAACATAACACAACTAAAATATTTATTTTTGTTGTTTTCTGGACTAGTACAGATTTCAAAACCTGAAAGTTTGTGAAATGTACTTCTTGGTTTTCAGCACATATGATTCAGAAAAAAAAGAATTAACTTTTCAGCTAAATAATTTTTAAAGAGAAATAATTTATTTTGCTTTTGGATTTCAAATATCTAGGAAGYCAAAAGAAGAATATATTCTAATCCTTTTTCTTCGGGAAATCTCCTGCCATCTTCAGGTTACACTTCTTCAAATCTTTTATTTGTCTATATTTCTTCCTATGAATTAATTTTTCCTTTCTGGGAACAGTTCTMAAAGAATGTATGAAGGATCCTTCAAATCTAGACCACTGCAAAACCTAGTGAATAATTAAATTGCAGACAGACTTCAATTTTTTTTAAAAAATGCTCTTAGGATTAAAAAAATCCATAAATAAGGTCGATGGAATACGATTGGGTTTCCTTCTTTGACACCATATTTTTAACAAAACCAGTGAGGCAGCTTCTTCTGAATATCTAATGTCTTTGAGGATTAGAATCTTCACAGACAATCTAAAAATACACTATGTGGGAGCAAAACAAACAAACAAGCAATGTTTGAATAAAGGCAAAGCATTCCATTCAAATCATAGTTGAATACAGTGGCAGAGCTTTTTTTTGAACTTGTACCTTATAGATAAAGGTGTCAGTTTTCCTCTTGACACACGGTGGAAGCCTAGAAGRTACAGGGGCTGATGAGCATGAGTCAAACACTGAGAGCCAGACAGTTCTGAAGCCAGCAAGGACGCTGTGAGAAAGAACAGGATGCAGTTGGAGAATGGGGACATGCAGAGGTAGGACAACACTTTTTCTGGGACAAATGTCCTTGTTCTGGSTCCTGTGGCACAGTATACAGTGGAGGTACAGGAATGAGGTCAAGGAGCAGGCAAGGGCTGCACAGGAAGATCCAGGCCACCAAAGATGCCTAAAGTTCTCTGAGCCACTTCCAGAACCAYTTCTGTCTAGAAGAAAAGACTCTGCATGATAACTAATTTGCAGAGGAAGCAAGAAACATATATCCAGAGCAGGGAAAATTGTCTATAAAATGGCACCCTCACAACATCTGGGAACAAAATACCAGGGCACCCCAGCACCATGGACACCCTRTTAGATGGATTGACACTCAGGCCAGGACTATCGATGTGTCTCTTTCCTCCTTTCTCTCTCTTCCTCTCTTGCCATCTCTCCACTTCTCCTAACCCCTTGTTCAAAACCCACTGCCATGTGCCTCTAGTAGGAGAAAAAGGACTAACACCAGTTTCCATCCAGGTATATGACACATTAWCAAATCTTTGTAAGTTTTTGCAGACTCTCTGACTTATGTCATTCCTTTAAACACAAGCATCTATGAATCTTGGGTTCTTCCTTCCCATTAAGGGTGGGACACTGTGGCAGCAGCCCTCTGGCCACAGAGAGAAACACAATTTTCCAAGGCATCATTCTGGGAAAGGCTGTGAGAAGATCAGARAAAAGAATGAGAAACAATTATTRTCTTAACTTGCTGCGCCTGGTATTGTGAACATGTAGAATGTATTATGGAGATTCGTTTACCAAAGGGTGGYGTCTTAATTAGCCAATGGTGATGGTGTTTGKATTGGAGGACCAATTAGGTCCACCTGTAAGAACTAGGGTATAAACGYATGGGTTTCTTAATAAAGAAATGATCAGCCCTCTGTAAAATGCCCGGAGTCTAYGTAACTTATTGCCTGGTCCTGGCCTTTTGTGCTGACAGGACACTACACCTTCACACATTGTCTGCATATATTAATAATCTATAATCTATCTGGTATGTTCAATCTGTATAAAATAGAAATTCTAAATAGAAATTATATTTATAATCTGTTTCCATTACACACACATCAATACTCGCACAACCCTGGACATTATATGATTGAATTTTGCCAGAGTTACCCAATGACCTCTTTGACAAAAGAAGCAGATGATTCCAAGTCTTCAGAYATTCACAACTGTAGTTCAAGCAATTGTGTTACAGTGTTCAACAAGATTTGCAATGTAACCCTYCTTATGTCTATTTTATACTGTCAATGAGCAAAAATAAATGTTACCTAATTTCAAAGATGCATATCTGAAAACATAGATTTCTTTACAGAAAAGAGACGTCTCCTTAGTGATGGTCAGTTCCTTACTAGAGTTTAAGCTTATGTAATAACCTATCAGTCACTCCTGTCTCAGGATGCRGAAAGTGATGTTCTAGAAAGAATTTAGAAAGCCAAATGTTTTTCTAAATGGAAACTATCAAAAGATATCTAACTTCAAGTAGCATCAAGCTGAGAAAAATTATTCAAGAATGGGCAGTGGTTACAAATCACTGAAAACAAGGTTTAGCATGGAAGCAGTTATTAAAGGCTTGCTAACAGCAGGAACACTGATATATCTGTAATTAATTAGAAAGAATACAAGAATAATATGCAAGCACCAGTTAAGTGTTTTCTTTGCTGGAATACTATGTCACAAGTCAAGCTACTACAGAACTGTACTGTAAATTACTGTCTAATAGAGGTATAGCAAAATCTTCTTTTTCAGCAAACAACTGAATCAATACCCAAGCTCCATAACAGTTTTCTGTTTCCTTTCTTTCTACCATGCTCACACTGAAGAACAAGAGAAGGGAAAATGGACCAAAATTTCATGACTAAGCCTGTAGGGAATGTAAACAAAGATTCATAAATATAAAGTAATATTTTTAAAATATTGAAATGTCATGATCTTACTCTAGGTGAAAACCATACGAAGTGCAATACAAAAAGGAAATTCACAAACTCAGTTTTTCTGCTCATTCTTGAAATGTCATCTGCTAAAAAGTTCTTTCCATACTTTTTTCTCAGACACAAGCATACCACAGGATAGTCAGACCCTGCACTCGAGGTTGAATGAGGACCTCATAACTAGAGAACACATTCAAATCTAAATCTCTTGTTACTATTATTCTTCTAATTATTACATTCTATTTATGTGCTTTTACAGGGAAAACTCCTTCAATAAACCATTTCTTCTGCTTTCCACTAGAAAGATATTTGAAATGGATAAATAAACAAATACTTTTCACTTTTAATCTAGAGAAACAAATAGGATCGGAACACAAAATTTTAACAATGAAGACTGAAGATTAATATTAAACTTTTTCATCCCCTGCATGAAGTTTTCAAGTCATGGCTTTTTACAGTCAGTTTTACTTAAAAATCCAAGCCATAAAAATAAATAAATTTTGTTTCTGAAGAATATTGTAAGACAAAGTAATGAATGTCTTACACATTAGTATCACAATTGGTTTGTGAATCTACAATCTCAGATTTCCCCATCAATATATAATATGAAAAGTAAGGATATTTGGTGATCAAGGGGATTGCTTACATTCTTATTATTTTGGATTTTCCCCTCAAATTAAAAATAGACAAATCATTTTTTTACCACCATGACAATTATGATGTAAGATAGGTTCTCCCTTACAATAATTTGCTATGTGGAATGGAATCAAATTTGGAATTTGAAACAAAAAAAATAATTTCATGGAAGTAATAACTTTCTTGGAGCTTTTTTTTAGCATGTAGTACTCTAGTAAAAAGAAAAAACCAAACCCCTACCTTCTTTCAACAATTAGTAGCTCATTTACTCTGCCTAACATTTTGAGATTATTTTTTCCTGGTCTGTTCCTGTCTCCTAGCATAAATTTCAACTTTTCCTAGGCTGTTATTTTTGTGAGAAATAGAAGCTAAAATCCATTCACCCACCCACTAGCCTAGTTAACTGATCTGTTTATTGCTATTAAATACTATGGGATTCTCCATAATCCCAAACAAAATCCACTGACGTCTATGATGATAAGTGCCGAGACGAATAGAGCAGGGATATAATGAGAAAAGTAAAATGTAATTTTATAAATATTCTGTGTATACAGGACCATTACTAATATACAGGAATAAGAATATATAATAAAATCTACATGAAATTAAGATCTTTATTGTTTTTTCAAATGCTTGTAATTTTTTTAATATTTGAAATCTGAAGCCTTTAAAATCATGTTTTCAATCTTTTTTTAATAATTATTCTATTCAGAAATATATCTTYAAATAACAAATTGGTTAGTTTGTTTTAGTAGAAACAGATGGCAAGCATGAATTATGAACAGCTCAAAAAAGATCAGCCTTTGAGCTCATGTGCAAAGGAAGGTTTGGTTCTGATTGGAGTAAGATGAGATCATGTCATATTTCCAGGATTTGTGGTAACATGAAGCAAGTTACCTGAAACTAGGTTAATATATTAAAGAGTTGGTGCCAGTTTAAAATCAATGTTTCAAGCAATAGATTAGATTACCAAACTGCTTTTTTTTTTTCCTTTTTGTGATCAGTAGAACTTAAAACAATATATAAACATTTTAATAAATAGGTTAGAAAGTCTATTGTCCAAGGAAGCATATATTTCTACATAACTCTTCCTTCTCTGGAAGCTCAGAGAACTCTCTGCTTGGTTTTAGCAAGAGACCAAGACAGGGAATATGATTAGAACTATCAAGAAGGTCTCTGCTGTAGGTAGGTGAATATAGATTTTGCCATTATTAGTAGAAGRCCAAAGGCTTTGTATGGACAAGAAAAAGCAAGATCCCAGTTATAGCCCAGGCTTGCCTTGCTGTAAATTRGTTTCAGCTATTTTGAGGAATTGACAGGTTGTTCTGAGTCAGGATTTGGCAAAGTAAATCTGAGTTGAACAGCAAGATAAAAAATGAGGAATCAATCTTCTTGAGGTATTTAATGAAAAATAGTGTGGAAAAAGGATTCAAAATYCTTAAAAGTTACAGTTTAATCACCAAGCCAGCATGACTTTTGAAACAAATTTATGATTTATAATTTGTAAAATGTAAACCTGTCCTTTCAAAACAAACTTATAAGAATAGAAACAGGTCCAATGTCTATATATAGACATCCAGATAAAAAAGTTAGACAATAACTTTTGTGAAGTGATTAACATTTACACACCAAGTAGCATATTTACACTGTGGGACATAATCAGACATATCTGTCTGTCTATACATACATTCCCACTCCCTGGCAAGGAAATATGCCCTATTGTAGAAATATATATATTTACACATATATACATAACTTTACAAACCATAAAAAAACCTGAAAGCATTAAACGAGCAAAAATTTAGTGCAACAGTTCTCTAAAGATGATACTAGTCTATTTCCTTGAGAAATTAGAATAGAAAAATTATTAGGAGTAAGATAAGCACCAAAATAGGCAAAAGTGTTCTTATATGTAGTAATAGAGAAGATATTTTTTCCCTTGGCTTTAACCCACATGTAGGAAAATATGAATAGATAACAAAAAGCACTGGAAGCCAGCTGTAGATCAATAGAAATTCAACAGGAGGCTATGGATACGCAGATTAAAGATGACCTGAATATTCTGGATCATTTAATCATTCCATATATTCAGGTATCTGATTTGAAAAATACCCCAGCTTCTACCTTTCAAAGCCGAAGGGATTACTATATGATTATAGGATTAAAAGAGTAGGMCATTAAAAAACAAAAAGCAAGAAAATTATATAACATTTGTAACAGAACTGCAGGCTCTTCACAAAAAATGTAGCCATTGATGTTCACATAAGTCTCAGGAATCTCTGGAAACGTTTGAATTAATTAGAGTATACCTGCTCATTTATGGACTAGACTGACTTCTTGCATTGTGTTCAGGCTTTTTCTTTCATGAATTAAATTAGTCTGCTCTAGGAACAAGGTATTTTTTTTCTTTTTGGACACTCACAGAAGATTTCTCCTTAAGACAGGGTCATTGACAGTATGACTTTAAACTGATAGGCAAAGTTTGCTCTTAACCAGAGCCTGTTACATTATAAATATTCAAGAGTCTTAGGTAGTTTTTTGGTTATACTGTTCGTAACATTATTTGGTTTATTAGTTCGCAGGAAGTAAGAGCCAGGTAAATTTATCAAATTTGCAAAGCTGTATAAATTGTAGACAAGTGTAGCAATGAGAACAATACAGGTTTTATTAAAAAAAAAAAAACAAAACTGTAGGGGTACATTATTATAAAACTGAAAGTTTAAAAATACAAGCAAAATGCAAGAAGTATACTAATTGGTGCTATGGGTCTTCATGCATTTTTTTAAATGACAGTGTCAATTCAAACTCTTTCTACACTTCCATTCTCACAACTCATTTCTCTCCTCTCCTGCATCACTCTTAATCTTTGCTGTAATACCCATTTTTGAAGATACACAGAGTTTATTATGGTTCTGATCTTGTTAATTTTAATTTTTAAAATTTTCTTTTCTGTGTGACATGTATGTGTTTATTAGTTCTCCATCCCTGGTAAATCATTTTTATACACTAATACACTGCAAGAATGCATAACTATTGTTGTAGTATTGAAGTTGAGATATACAGACATACACATTAATATATGGCAATATATATGTATCTATGAACATGTGATATATATTATACCTGCACTGCAGATAAAGCATAGGATTAAAGCAGTGAAGCCAATCTGGGATACATGTATTTTTATTCCTGCCATATACAGATCCTCTTTTTTAGGGGTATACTAAATGGAAAAACACCATCACCATAATTTCAAATTTTTACCTTTTTAAAAGCTGACATGAAACCACAATCTTATTGAATCTACTGCAAGCAACCTCAGGAAAGAAATCAGCATGTGTTCATTTTTTCTGGTCAGCTTTCTCTTGCTGCCATTCACTTCATTAAGAATTCCCACATTCTCATCTTCTGAATCTTCAAAATGTGTAGTGATGTTTTTAATTTTTTACTGCTACTAGTGAATTTTTAATGACAGATCACTTTCTTCAAAGAAGTCTGAAAGGACTACAATCCCTTCAAATTTTTCTCTGTGGGGCTTGGTTTTCTTTTTGGCATGACTCCTGTGGAGTTTTTACTGCTGATCCACCAGTGCATTCACTGTTATTGAAATGGATTTACTTGATAACTAAATATTAAAGAGTTTTACAACACTCTAAAAATTGTCTTATCAGACACACAGTATGATTTTTGCTCTTCACAGGAATAATATATATCAATAGTAAATATAGCAAAGATGACAAGTATTTTGCACAAACTATTCTATTCTGAACTGCCAATGGCACAACAATGCATAGGGGACTTGGTATTTAGACTAAAGCATTAAATACCTGCAGACAAATGGATGTTTTGAAAACCGGGGAAAAAAACCAGACATACCTAGGAGCCACCTTCTATGATGAAATATATTGCTTACTCAACTGCACCATTTTTTTCACTCAAAGAGGAAAATAAGGGCAAAAGGACCTAGGATTTGATGTAATGCAGCATGCTTGTGAGATGAAATGCAAACTGAAACTGACTTTTTTGTATTTGTTCTACACAGAAAGGTGTTGTTCTTTGTTTTGTTGGGTGTTTCTTGCATTTCAATCTAAGTGAAATCAAGCACAGCCAATATATTTTTGGTTTAGGTTCTCTTGAAATTTGAAAGAATCAGAGAGATCTCTAGGACTTTGATGCTGAACAAATCTAATGTCAGCTCAAAATTCCCAGTCAGTTTAAATGTGTTGCTTAAAATTGAGGCATGAGACTGAATACAGATAATAATCTATAATTCCTATATTTTTCTATTAACATATGTGTATACTACTACAGTTTCTTTTCCTCTTATAATTCTTCTAACATAAGCATGATTTAATAGAACATAATTTAATTTCCCTATAGTTCTACTCATTGACAAACTAAAGGAACATTTAAATATTTTGCTTTTTTAAACCTTCCCTCTCTTTACTGTACATCAATAGAATCAATAATTCTGCCTTCTCTTTTCCAGTCATTGTAACTGGTTTTATTATGAATCAACKTGTCTATGTTCTGCAAGGCAGTATGTTCAGAAGCGAGTTAGAACATCATGGGGAGATAATTTTCTAAATCACTTATGAACATACTACCTTGCAGAACATAAATATAAATACCTTGCAGTATTCTGTATGTTATTCTGCTGTAGAGAGGGGACATATTTTCAAATGGAAAAGTCATAAATAGAAGTGATAAAGCACGAGAAATCAAGAGGAATTGCTTTAGATTAAAGTATTTCTAACCATTTTCTCCGTGATATGATGTCTTCTTATAACTATAAGTGGAATATTTTGGAATCTTCTGTGATGAACCTCTATCTCCTTTTCTAAGTTTCAAATAAAGATTTTGTTCTTTACATCTACTAATTACTCTTATCAGTGTTAAACAGTAAAAAACTTGTACTAATTTATAAGCTTTCAGAGAATCTTTTAGCCAAAAACTACTTAAAAACTAAGTGAATGACAGAATTCTATATGAAAAGATAAGGAGAATGACTATGGGTTATTTTGTGATCAGCATCTGTGATCTATTTGATGCAGATGTTACTGACAGGTAAAAAATGCAACAACAACTATAAAACTAACACAAAATATGGCATTTCTATACAATCTCATATCTACACTTAGAACAGCAGTAAGAAAAAAATCAAACCCTTATGGTATTGCTAGATTTAACATACTGACTTCTAAACTTTAAAGAACAAGGCAAAATACTGGGAATGAAAGTTTATTTCAAAGGTTAGTGTCCTTGTATGTGCCTTAGTAAGTGAAAAAGATAGATAGTAATTGCAATAATGTGGCAGAAACAGATTTCACTTATCTGTTCTCTTCTGGATAATAATTTTTTAAAACTTCTAGGAATAACAGCCTCCCTTAAGATTTTCTGAAATACTTGTGTTGCATTGACAGTTAGAAATATGGTACAAGAATGAAATCTTGAAAGGTGGGTTGGGCATTAAAAGTATCAAAGTCACCTTTTACTAACTAGGAGTTCTCTATATTTTTATTCCATGTCTCATGCATGTATTGCCTTCTCCCAAAGATTTCAAAAAAGGAAATAGTTATACAACCTGTTTTGCTACATTTTCTTCTGTTCAAAAATTTTATATTACCTGGGAGATTTCATTATTATTTTCTTTTTTTCTGTTTGATGTTTATGATTTCCTGGTAGGTTTTGAGAATCTTGAGCTGTTTTGGATGCAAAAAACCCATGGATACTTTAATGTCTTGGAACTTCAAATCAAAATACTCATTTGTGTGGAGAACCCATACAACATTAAAATTCAATATGGCAGGTAAACAACTAACAGAACACTCAAATATCATCTTCATAAATGAGAAGCTATCTAGCTAACTSTGTACTACTGCACTAACAAGCAATATCACACCAATATGATTGATGCTACCTTAATTTTACTAAAAACATTTTAATGATAATTTAAGGAATCACCTAATTTTATTTGTTAAGTAGCTAAGATTTGTTTATTACAATATTTTTAATATTAAATCTGTGGAAACCAAAGCATACCAAATTTACTTCAGGTATTAACCTCTTTGATTTATATCTATCTGTGCTGGTTTTGGATGATAGATAATTTTCTTCATAGTAGGACATATGGGCGTACATTTTGGGTTTGTGCTGGTGACTACTACTAAAACAGCGAGTTTTTCATTATTGTTGAGCAGTGTGTGGACAGAGTCAACACCATTTCTGCTTCTCATACCTCCTCACCAAGGAGGAGCCTGGGTTGCACAAGAAGCTGGAAAGGGACACAGCTGAAATATCTGACTCCAACTGCCCAAAGAGAGATTCCATACCACATGGCATCATGTTCAGCATTTAAAGCAGGGGAAGAAGAAGAAGGAAGGGGAGGACATTTGGAATGATGATGTTCATCTTCCCAAGTCAGCATTATGTGTCACGGAGTCCTTCTGTCTCAGGAGTGGCTGAACATCTGCTTGCCCACGGATGAAATCCTAGTTTTGCTTTGCTTGTGTGTGCACTTTTGTTTTACCCATTAAACTGTCTTTATTTAATTCATTTTCTCAATTTCTCATTTTCACTCCTCCCTATCCTGCTGGGGCAAAGTGAGCCAGCAGTTGTGTGGTGCTGGTCATCAGCTGGGGTTAAATATGATGCTATCTTGGAAAAACCTCATTACATACAACCCAACAGTTATTCCATGTTTGAGAATTTTCCTTATTCTTATATTCAATAAAATGTTATGACCTTGTCTGCAATTTTTTTCTTCTAGGTGCTAAGACCCCTGAAAATACAAAAAAGTAATACAAGAAAGGATGTCCAGCTCCAGAAGAGAAGTACAGCCTGGAACACAGAAGACGTCTGACAGCGAATAAAGAATGGACACAAAAGTATATGTGAGACAGACAAGCATACACAGTTAGAAGGTGTGGTAAAAGTAGTTTTAGTGACTTTGAAAAGAAACCTATACTTAGAAGACACCAAACAAACGAGGTGTGCAAAGTATGTGTTTCTCTGCCCATTTCTTGTTTGCTCTTTCTTTTCCATAAGTACCTTGACATGATGGCAAACAGCAATGGAAGATACTCTATGTTTCCACCTTCTAGCTCTACATAAGTMTTTCTTCAGATTCTGAAAGATCTTTGGTATTATTTGGGGGGGTGGGGGTTGTCCCAATTTTTTGTTTTTTGTTTTGTTTTGTTTTGTTTTTTAAGGCTTTCTATTGCACAGTTTTATGAGGTGGGTAACAACTACCATAAAGTGACTTTAAAAATACACATGAATTGTGTCATCATCTGCAGAACAGCACTTGGCATACAGAAATATAAATTCTCTTTGTTCTACTAAAACATCTGCAGCTTTTCTTTCATCATTTCTTAGGGCACAGATTTGATGCCCTCTAGCGACTGATCACTTGGTTTAATATTTAAAATTATACACAGACAGTGGTCTGGCTACAGATATGAGTAGATCTTACACATCAGCATGACAGTTTTTTGACTCTGATATGCATTATGAAAGTTTTTTCATTATTTCTCCACCAATTAACATGAGTCTAAAATTTCCTGAACTTTCTTCCCTCTGTCATAGAGTATAAAACATGAAAACAGTTAAAACTTAGAGAGAAGATAACCACTGACTTGAGGGTTTCTTTCTTTTGCTGCAAACAAAACCCATTTCTTCTTAAAAGCTGAGAGAACTGGCACATGCTGACTGTCATGCTAACAAACTCTGCAGACTATGAAAGCACACTGCAGCTTCTGTATGTTAGACAGCCTATTATAACTGAATGTAAATATGCTGTGAGAGTTCTGCAACCCTCTGCCCTCCACTCTTTTCCCCAAGCATAACACTGGCGCAATACACATGACTAGTGCACTAAATGTTCATCTCTTCTATTAAAATGTCACCTTCAGATGACAGAAAATTATAGCTGAAATAATCTATACCAAACTGTATTGGAGTGATGGAGTTTTAGATTTAATGTTCCTTCACAATTTTCCAGACAAAAAACTCAAGAATTTTTATATTTATTTAATTAGAATCATCAGTCATCACATTGTTTAGCCTCTAAACATGTGCTCTTCATGATATTTTTTTAACAGATTTAAATAAAAACTTGGATTTTACTGAGGTACAAGCAGCCTGTAATTGCTAAAAAATTTACCAGAGAACTTCAAGTTTTAGAAGCAAAGTCAGTGTTGACTTCTGTGCAACATAACGTGACAGATGTTCTTATGATGCTAGGGGTGTAAAAAACTATCTGTAAGTAATCTGAATAACTGGTGAAGCAAGATATATCCGACAACACCGGGAAGTTATGAACATGAGGAGGGGCATAGAGCGACCCCTGTGGCTACGTAGCGGGGCAGATAGTGTATTTGATCTTTTTTCCTAATTAAAGCTTCAAGGATAATATACACTTTTAAGAATATGTAATATATGAAAAACAAACACACTCCTCCTCCCCCACCAAACACAATCCTCCCCCAAAAAACTCACAAAACAACAAAAAAATCTCAACCAAAACCCACTTGTCGTGGTTTAGGAATGGTACTCCCAAATTAAGTGCCCCTACTGAGAATCTCCAACTAATGTGCCACCTGCTTGCTGCCCCCTTGCCCTCCCCCACTGCAGTGGGCTGGAGAAGTGGAGGCACAAAAGGCAAAGATCATGGGTTGAGTAGAAACAATTTACTGGAGACATCAATGAGATAAGAAAGGGAACAGCAACAGCAAAAATAGTAATAAGAAAAGTGTACGAAACAGAGAGTAATTCAAGTGCAAAACAGTTCACCACAGACCTTGACACAATTGCAGCCATGCCACCCTGAGCACTCCCTCCAGCTCAGAACTGCTCCCTCTGGCTTGGATCTGGCACCACTCAACCAATCCCTCTGGCTCAGAACCAGTGCCACGCTCACTGGACTGGAAGGAACACCTTCTCTGCACAAGAGGCTCACTTCCACCTGCCCCAATAATGATGTGAGGTTGCATAAAATAACCTTTGAGTCCTGGCTGTGGCCCCTCCTAGCTACTGCAAAATTTAACCCCGTGCTGGCCAGAACCAGGACGCCACTTCYGTGTGCTGTTTACAAGAGAGCTTCTTATGGAGAAGAGCTTTGAAGGAATGGAAGTGAAATMATTTATAGAACAAAGCTAAGAAATTTTTAGGTTTTAATACTATTTTCAAAATTTCTTCCAAACTGTCACTAAGCATGGGGGAAAGGAATATTTGAGCTTAGCATTGTTTGAYTCTGACCTGCTGGAGCAACTTAGGTTGAAATAGTTTCTTGACATGCCTATGCTGGAATTTATTACTCTATAGCAGCATACRCAATATGAAAAACAACTGTGTTGTTTGAAAGTTAAAGATCGTTTATCAGATTTTCTGTGATACAAAGACAGAATTCTACTTTCCTTTTGTATTAAAAGTCAGGAAGTCAGAACAAGCTTTCTTAAAGATCTGTGCAGCAGAGAGATTTCTGCCACAATAGGCAGGAACAGAGCAGTTTTAAGCAAAGCAATGTTGTCAGTTGCTCAAGGCAGCAGACAGCAGATGATGGCAGAATCAGGTATTGTTGTGCACCGAGGCCTGGATTTTAGTAAAGCAAGAAGCAGCAGTAACACTGTGGCAGAAAAAGGTTACTGATATTTTATTTTGGCATATCATGAATAAATAAATGCAAAATTGAAAGGAACTATCAACTCAGTGCCTGTCCCCATCACTGTATGAGTTGTTGCTCTTGGTGTCTTTGCTTGTATACTGTCTTTCTTCTTAATACTTGTCTGGCTTTGAATCTCAGAAGTAAACTTTCTTCTCCAAGAAGAATATTTAAATATTTAGGAAAAAGCTTCCTACATCAGATGTTATTATAGAGCATTATAAATTATCTCTAAATCTTATTGCTAATTTTAATCTGAATTTTTTTTGTGAATAAATTTTCAGTGTTTTATTAGAGAGTAAAATTTACCGGTGGTCTATAAAATTTGCAAATGTAAATATGTTGTGGATTTGTATTTCTTTTT
>JACDOX010000052.1:1095796-1133193 GCA_014549065.1 Cardinalis cardinalis
TACACACTTCTTTATCCTTTATTTCCAATACACTTACTAGTAAACAACACCAGTAGCTATGCACGTATGATCAGAAACAAAAAAGATTAAAATTTACCATTTGTATAAGATGATGTGTTTCCTCTGCAAACAATCATAAACCTGAAGTTTTCAGTCCTGTGGAGAATTTAATCTTTAAGTACTTAAATACCTATTATGTGAGTTTTGGCTGGGTACCAGGAATTTCATTTTCACTTTCCCTAACATAATGCAATACGTCAGTTTCTGCTTATCATACACCTTGATTTCAAGAGTTCTATTAAAATCTCAAAGCAGCAGTACAGTAAYTTCTCTGCAATTTAATATACACAAGTGTTGTATATAGAGTCTTAACGTCCCTCATTTGCAGATAAAATACTGTATTGAAAATTTGAATTCAGAAAGAGCTATGGCTCCCTCAGAACCTCTCAGATGTATTTGTACCTACTTCACAGCTGTATGAGTTAATGACAGACTGACAGCAGGAAGACTGAACTCTAGATCATTGTCTCCAACAGAAGAAGGAAGGGAATCTTTTTGAACAGCACATTATTTAAAGAAAAATATATTTTTTTTAAACTAATATAGTGCTCTGATGTGTTTTTTGGCTCAGTTAGTGTAATTCCCTGCTAAAAAATAGAATTGAAATCATATCATGTCATGTAATCTTACCAATAGAACTAGCATTATCCTAAGTTTAGAGGTTTCACCCTAACTAATTCGCCTTTTTTCAGCTTATATTTAAGATATTGATCAATGCAGTGCCTATAATCTTTCATTAGTATTTCCGTTTGTAATTTGCCTTTTATGAAATGCAATACGTTAGAAATACATCTTTGTTAGCTTTCAGATTTTAGTCTGCAGTACATGCTAATAATTCAGAAATGGGACAGASAAATTAGCAGATAAAAGGAAATGTAAAAGTATGGAAAAGTAAATACTGATAATTAGTTCTGAAAGCAGCAATTGCTTTCTGGTTTGTACGATCAAATATGATCCTCCTGCTTGCCTATCAAGGTGTAAAAATGAAGCATGGGAGGATCAAAATGTGCTTTACCAGCACTTTTCAGATAATTCCTTTAGTAATTTCTCTGTATTGATGTACATGTTTCCCAAGTAGTTTTATTTTCCCTGTGTGGTATAATATTTTTACAGTCTGTTTTGTCTCTCACAGGGAATGGTAACCTTAATCACTGCTCTCCTTTGCAATCGTTCCATTAAAAATGAAAAATCAGACAAACATGTAACACCCCTTATGATCTTCTGACTAAGTCATAACAGCAATATCTCTGTCAGAAATTTCTCATGTTATAAAGAAATATCCTCATGAATCTTCACTATTGGTCTACTTAACTGAAGACTGGTCACTCACAAAACCAATTTTAACAGACTATTCTTATTTTATTATTTCATAAGAAAGTAGTATTGAAAAGTTAATTATGATAGTTTCTGCTGCTTGAATTTCATTTACAGTTACTTGTCATCCTTCAACATTCACTATATTTACATAGTACTTATAAGAGTACAAATGGGTGAGCTAGGTTTGTTAGTATTAGTATAAGCAAAAGACAAATTACCTTTATTTTAAAAAAACTGCAAGAACAAAAACAACAGACCAAAACAAAACAAAATAAAATAACAAACAAACAAAAAAAACCCAAAAACAACCAAACCAAAAAAACCCCCACAAACCACAGAAAAAGCCAAGTTGCCAAAGGTAGTTTTCAGCTACCTGAGAGAAAATTGTGAAAGAGTGCTTCTAACTGAAACCCCCAGATTAGCAGTATCTTTACATTTTTTATCCTTTGGTTAGTATACCTTTCAACTGAAATCTTCCCTGGAACATTTACACATCATTCAGATTCTCGTGGGAAGGCTGAATCATTCCATGCGCTAAAGAGATCAGTATTTGGTAGTCTAACTCCCTATCCAATACTGATTCTTTGAAGTTTTCCACACACCAGTCCACTCAGGTTCCAGAACTTCAGTTCCAAAGGTATCTCACTTTCAGAAGTAACAGCAAAGCGTTGAACAAATTCTCTGAAAAAGCATTTCTTGGATACCCAGTCTTTTTTTGCTGTGTGCAACCTTGACAGAAAGAAAATGATCCATCTTGTGCTCTCATGTTCTTCTAATTGCCCTTTTATAATCAGGAAAGTCTTCCTGTTATTAGAATGAAAGACTAAGCTTTCATCTTAACACTGAAAGATTTTTCAGGTTAATTGCTAACATTCTCTCTACTTTTAAAAATGTCTAAGGCTACTCTTATGGATGGAACAGTAAGATCCAAAAAGACAGAAAAGAAAATATATTAAACATATGGAAATCCTATGCTTTGATTGTCCCTTGTAGGGATTAATTCATAATAAAACCTTGTGAAACTGGAACTTGTTGCAGTACCCTYCCAACAATTTTTTTTCTATTATGAGGAAAAACATCAATTTTTTAGACAGTTTAGTAATAACATATTTAGTTTTTATATCTTCAAAAATGGTCCGATCACAGCCAACTTGTAATAATGAAAAGAAGAGCTAGGATTTAATATTAAATACACTGAACTCAAAATTATATTTTTACTCCTTAGCAAGACAGAGATCTCATTTAATGGGTCAGAAAAGAATAATAGAAATGTTGCTGAGTTCAAGATCTCCAGTACAATGAAATTGACCTTGAAAAGTGAACTTTCAACATTTAACAAAGCCATGGAGACATACCACATTTACTGTTCTAAATAAAGAATGTATTTTAAGCAAAGATAGTGTATCCACAACATCTTTTTGAAACAAACAAACAAACCAAACTCTTTTTTCCCTATTTACTGATTGTTTGCAGAATATCAAATGACATCCAGACGAGGTGATTTAAAAACAGCCATGCTAAGGGTACTTCAGGGATGGAAGCTTCTAAAGAAAAATAGAGTAGATTGCCATTAGTATACATGTGGAAAATGAAAATTTCATGAGTGAATCAGGAACTCCAGAGTATGCAATATATAATCGGTGCACATGGAAAGTGGAAAAAAAAATATAAATATAAACCATGTTCTAAAAAATGAGCCGTTAAATTCAGCATTAGTTTCTAAATAGGCAAAATTTTTGCCTTAACAACGAGAAGTCAATATTTAAAGGAAACAGTTAAGGAATAGAATTTGAAACAATCATGAAAAATATTTTAAAAAAGCAACTGAATGATTGCAATCCTCTATGCAGTCCTGTTGCTGTTTGTCTGATGACTTATATGCAGAGAGACATAGCTGTGTATTTAAAAACTAGTGTCACTATTACAAATTTTATATCTTAATATGAAGGACTTCATTTCTACCACACTTTTTTAATGTGTGTTTTCACCTCCAATTGGAGGATATGTCCTTATTTTAAACACCAAGTTAGAGAAGTTTAGAATATAATTTCCAGAACAATACTTATCATTAAGTAAGCATATTGGTTACTCAATATCAGGATGCTGCTGTCATGTCGTAATTTTCCCTTAACAAGACATAAGGAAGTGTAAGCCCGGAGACCCAGAGGAACTCTTCAAGAGTGGGCATTGCACTAGAAGACACATAGACACACCAAGGAGGAAAGGAAGTTGTATAACTATTTCATTTTCCTGTGAATGAAGCTTTCCATCTGAATTGAATAATTTGATCTATTAGAATGATTTTTAAAAGGATAGATATTGTTCAACAATGAGTTCTTCACTCCACATATGGTCTATTTCCTTTGCCCGTATCAAGATCTTAAGTGCAACAGTTTCAAGATAACATGCATACTTACAAAATAAGTAATTAGAGATGCTCAAAAATCATTCAGCAAGACAATGTTTCCTCATGGGAAGAAGCCAATTAAACCTTTTGTAGATTTTGTATCTCAATGACATGGAAAAATTAATAGGTTGGTGTAGGGAAGTCAGCTATGAAAGGCTGTAGTACACCACTAGAGTCTATTAGACATGGAAGTTAGTGYTGATAATATTACCAGAGATGTTATAAAATTTGGTTTTGATAAGCACATTAGCTGCACTCTGTCCATATTTTTCCACTGTACCTTCAATWATATAATTGATAAAACCCTACTTAGAAATCAAATTAAAATTTAATTCTATATTCCCACAAGTCTAGAGGGGCCTTTTGTCTCCACCAAAATCCTGGATGCTGGAAACATTTCAATGGCCTTCACTGTGTACAGTCTTAAGCCAAAATGAATTTAACAGAAACTGTAATGCAAGTGTTAGCTTTTGCCTGATATTGACATAGTATGAGAGATGATTGAATAATTTTCATAAAGGTGGAATGCACAGACAAAATGAGCAGGATGTGCTTACTAAAGCTTTTAAGAAATATCACCTTTCTAAATAATTTAAAATCACTCTTCTGGAAAGACCTGAAAAATCATGTACAGTAGGCGGCTTGAAGCACTGTGATACACACCTCAGTCAGGTTCTAGGAAGAATTGTGTTTGCAATGGCTTTTTAAAATGTGCAAGTGATGTGTGTACTGTCTATATTGTATGTTCTGTCTTACATTTTTGCCAGGAAATATTAAAAATAATCGTTAATGTTGTATAAAAATAATTTCAAAAGTTACTTAGCAATTTAGGGTTATGCTGTAAATACCTACTATATATAAATACCTATAGATAGGTACTGTGCAATAAAAAACAGCTTAAAAATCTGAAATAGAATTCTACATCAGGTTTTATTGTTTGATTGGATTTTTTTTTGTTTTGGTTTGGTTTTTTTTAAATATTTTCTCTTTTTTCTCTATGTTTAAACACACAGCAGCTTACATTAGACTTCTAGAGAGTGTTCCATCAATATGCTTTAAGAGGTCTGCAAGGTGCTCACTTTTCTGAGCAGCCAGTGAATGGAAAGCAGTTCTATTTACAGAAGTGGGTCACAAAGTTTCCATATTTCAAAAAAAAATCTATATTACACAGTTTATTCTGACATAAGAATATTTTGATGTTAAGGACTGCAACTGAAAAATTTAATTAGCTTTTGTTTACCTTCATGTTAGAATAGCTATYAAACAATTAGTGGATACATTTCCATAGTGATGAAAAGATGCATCGCAGAAGATGCTAAGGATACACTCACTACATTTATTTTTTTTTAATTCTCTATCTAATGAGCGTGACACAACACAGAACATTACAGTGCATAAAAAGACATTATTTTGAAACATTCCAGCACAAGTTGGATATCCTAAATTATCTTTTAGCAAAAATTATCCTAAAAAGCTAATTTAAATATCCACTCTTTTGCTTCATGCTTATGCTTAGAGTCAGCTAGAATTTAAAATACCTGAATATGGTATTGTAGGAAATTTGTTGTCTTTGCATTTTGATAGAAAACTAGTTATTCCTGATAACCATAAATGAGACTACGTCTAGAAAAACAGATCTAAGATATAAAAGTAGAGAAGTCCTCTTGTGTCATTCTACAATATCAATTGTGACTTGTTGGGTTTATTGTCTCTTCTTTTTAAATATGATCAAAGCATTTATGAAATTTTGAAAGGTCTTACTAAAATATTTTAAGCATTTTTTTCTTTTTCCTAAAAGTGCATTTCAATGAGCGACAATAAAAATAGTTTATAAGTCTTCAGTAAAACAGGTACTGCTTATTAATAGAATATCAGTACACCCTGCTGTGTCACAGAGTATACCATTCAATGATCACAAACAAAATAACATTTACTTCAGATTAAATGCTATCATGATTTATTTGGTCTTAATTTATCATTCTTTATTTCTGTGATTTTTAGTATTGTTATGATTTCTATTAAAGAAACACCAGCACATATGTCATATAAAAAGAAATGTTGCAAATATTTTTTGTAACGTATGTAAATATTTAATCTATTTTTTACTCATTAGATAGAAAAAGAGCAGATAAAGCATAAAGGGAACCAGTCTGTCCGTGCTACTGTTTTCCTTTGTATGTAATAACATTTGAAAATTACATCATCTGCATTTGTGTCATTGTAAACATATATTATAAAAATTAGTATGGTCTCAGAGTGTTAAGATACTTAATTCTTATTAATGACATTTTGGGGAAAGTGTAGTTGCTTATCATTGTTATTGTTCTTGTTACTGTTGTTCAWAAAAAGAAAGATACAGCAACACAGAAAAGAGGTCTGTGGTAGCATTAGTTGTTCCTCTTATATGTAAAAATTTTATTCCRATCCCTATAAAAAAATTGTTACTGACCTTACCATTTGTGTAGGATACTCTCTCTATAGATGATAGACCCTGATGAAGAGAAGTGGGATGGAAACAGAAAACAGAGACTATGAAGTTCAGAATTGTCTGTACCTTCTATACAGGARGAAAGCCTGACATGTTACTTTTATCAATGCTTCTCCACTGAGAGGAGAGGTGGGGAGGTGAAATGGAACTTCCCATATTAAATTTTACAAACTTAACATGAGTAGAGTTCTACCTAAGAACCACCAGTCTGTGCTTTTTGTACTATGGGGTGCTGCACTGCAGATATTCAGATCATTCTGCTRTTTCAGATCATTCTAACATTTCAGTGTTAAGCTGAATGAAGATGARTTAAAATTATTCATTAGATTTAATGGAAAAAAAAAAAAGAGTAACATCACATTAACAAACAAACCAAACAAAGCCAGAATGTTTGACTGATTCCAAGAAGGAAGTTGAAATTCAGAGGATTTTCTACAAGTAGTCCAATTTTGTCTCTTACCTCATTTTTTATTTTTTTTTCATGATGTTTGAGGTCTGATATGAATATGTTATTTGCTTCTTAGACCATTCCTCATTGGAATCTTTCATTTTATTTCCTGAAACRTTCTTCCATGTAAAGCCATCAAATCTATTAATTTTTCTTTTAAGAATATTCTGTTATAATCAATTATTCAATCAAAAATTTCAGTCCTAACAATCTATTGTATGATCAGTATGTATTGTAACAACAGGAAAAAAAACTTTCATTCTTTCAGATACCTTGTTTTTGATATAGTGTTCATTTGGAGGAATATATAAATATTAATAATGCATCATGGRGTAAAAAACAGTCAATTAATTCCTACACGTTGATTAGAGAAAGTAGTTTTGACATTGATATACTTGCTTCAAAAAACAGTTTTGAGTCTTGTAAACACAGAGTATCTTCACCTACATCCATGGTATCTAAGAACCAAGACAGACAACGCAGTTCACCTAAAATTAGATGTTTGGAAGCCAAATTATAAGTACAGCCTAAAAACAACCCATCTCTAGATAGTAGACAGAGAGAGAGAGAGAGAAAGAGAGGGGGAGACAAAGTATTTCAGAAGTCAAATCATCCCACTGTGGGACCGATGTCTTTAAGAGATGGAATGTATCACCTTCTCAGTGTCATTTACCAGTGAAGGCAGGAAGCCAGCATGACTGATTGGATGTATGTGACTAGCTTTAACACTGCTAATGATAGCTGAGATGAAGCTTGGCCCATTAGAGTTAAACTACAAAATATTGCATAAGAGTAAAGAGGGTGCACTTTGTAGTCACTACATTATAGGCAGAAAACAAAGTAGAATCAGTTAGAGAAGAAGAAAGGAAACTTGGATGAAGTTTTCTATCTAATACATTCACCAGGGATATGTGAAGATGGAAATGTTAAAGAGCAATTAGTTAAACAGAGAGACAAGAAAGGTTAAGAACGCATATGGATTTCAATCAATTAATCACCCTTATGTGACTCATACGAGTTGGCACTGGAGATATTTCATGCTTCCTTTGACATTCACATGCCTCACTGAGGAGGGCTTTCAGCATAGTTGAAAAGAGCTGAATTAGTTTACTGACACGTACTCCCTCATCCTTGCTTCATTATGGTTCTGCATCTCTTACATTCCTATCAGATTGTTTATTCAATCCAGCAGAAAGAATGGCTTTAGCAGAATATCTTTTGGTATCTAGCTACTAAGTGCAGAATGTCGCTAGGAACACCACACTGATGCATCTGCAGAGGGATTTGGACAGGCTGGATTGATAGACAAAGGTCAGTTGTATGAGGTTCAACAAGGTTTGTCACAACATTCCCATGGTACACTACAAGCTGTGGGAAGAGGAGCTGGAAAGCTGCCTAATGGAAAAGGACCTGGGGCTGCTGGTGAACAGCAGCTGAAAGTGAGCCAGTGTATGTCCAGGTAGCCAAGAAGGCCAGTGGCATCCTGGCTTCTATCAGAAATAGTGTAGCCAGCAGGACTAGGGAAGTGATGGTCCCGCTGTACCTGGAGTGCTGTGTCCGATTCTGGGTCCCTCACTTCAAGAAARGCATTGAGGTGCTGGAACCAGTCCAGAGAAGGGCAATGGAAGTGGGCAGGTGAGTGAGAGTGAGAGAGTCCTATCAGGAGCAGCTGAGGGAGCTGGGGATGTTTAGTCTGAAGAAAAGAAGGCTCAGAGCCTTATTGCTCTCTACAATTAGCTGAAAGGRGGTTGTAATGAAGTGGGAGTTGGTCTCTTCCAAGTTAAAAGCAATAGGATGAGAGGAGTTGGTCTCAGGTTGTACCAGGGGAATTTTAGATTGGACATTAGGAAAAAATTTTTCACTGAAAGGAGTGTCAAACATTGGAACAGGCTGCCCAAGGAAGTGGTTGAGTCACCATTCCCAGAAGTCTTTAAAAAGATGTGGCAGTTTCAGACATGGTTTAGCGGTGGGCTTAGTAGTGTTAGGTGTACAGTTATTCTCAACGGCCTAAAGGCATTTTATAACCTAAAGGATTCTGTGATTCAACATCCTTTACAAACTAGATGTGGTTTCAGAGGATAACTAAACTAATGCTACTCCATCAGTGAAACAACAACAGAGCACTGATGTTTTCAAGTGTTTTCTTGGATGCAGATGCCTAAATTTCAAATCCCTGAAGACATCAAAATAGTATTTCTAMCCTTTTATTTTGGAGATAATGCACAGATTACTAGATACACATGTCTTCACAGTTTCCATTTTTTTCAAAGTTTTGGGGTATTTGACTACTTTAAGGTATCAGGACATTCGCAGCTTTTCTTTTTATAACTTTGGTAAGTCTTCTAATTGGACTRGATCATCTATGCTACCAAAGGTTCTGGGTTTGTTTTGTTTTGTTTTTTAATGTTTTGAGGTTTCTGGAATAGCTATCTTTGACTGGTTTTAAGATTTTTTTCTCTAAACTTTAGAACAAAGCTTGTTGGATAGACTTTGCAATGCCATTAACGTAAGTCCGGTCTATTCTACTATCCTCATTATTTTTAACAATTAATTATTATTATTGGTCTGTCAAAATCATGACACCACATTATAATACATGCAGTAGTATCTAGTTAATCAATTTTCAGAGCAACAATCTCTCAACATGCTGTCAGTGTCCAAGCAAGATCTTTAGGKAGTCCACACAAGGAGGGTTTAGTGTCTTGATACTAAATTTACTTATTTAAATTTATTTGACATTACAAAAGATTTTATCAGAGTCACACAGAAATGTAATAAATCATAACACAATCACATGCAGTTGAATCACAATAGCAACCTGATTCTCATCAGCAATCTAAAATATGCTCACCATTATGATACTGGTGGTCCCCAGTGGGAAGGAATACATGGACTGAATAGAGATGAAGTCCATTTCTCTCTTCAAAGTTAATTTTGTTGTTTGCTCAGTTTCTATGCTCTTTGTTGGGCTCTGATGTATACATTTGCCTCATGCTGATTGGGCTTGGTCAGTGACATTCATTCCCCCGCCCCCCCCACCAAGTACTTCAGAGAAGGTTATTTACACAAGTAATTTGTCCACTCATGTGATATAGCCAATTGATTCACTCAACTTACACAGCTTTGTATCTCAATCACATCCTATCCCCTCATCTCCTGGTCCCCTTTATGTTGTGATGTTTGACTTCCTTTACAACAGCTGTGGTCAGCACTTGCATTCTCTCTTGAGCTTCATATGTATATCATTTGTGCTCAGGTGCTCCAAGGTAGAAATCACATGAAAAGCAGCTAAGGGAGCTCACATTGTTTAGCCTGGAGAAAGAGAGGCTCTGCAAGTACCTTATCACCCTACAATTACCTGAAGGGGAGTTGTAGCAAGGTAGGGGTCAGCCTTTTGTCCCAGGCAGCTAGTGAAAGGACTAGATAAAATGGCATTAAACTATGTCAGGAGAAATTTAGATTAAATATTAGGAAAATTTTCTTCACAGGAAGGGTAATAAAGCATTGGAGTGGGCTCTCTAGGGATATGGTGTAGCTACCATACCTGGACGTGTTCAAGATATGACTGGATGTGGCACTTAATGCCATGGTCTATTTGACAAGGTGCAGATCAGTCAATGGTTGGTCAACGATCTTTGAGGTCTTTTCTAACCTAAATGATTCTGTGATTCTGAGTCTTCTTCCATTGTTTAGRATTTAGTTGGTCACACAAATACAAGTTGCCAACTGTTATCTGGTTTCACACTTTATAGTGAATAAACTGAATAGTCCTGAATAGGTATGGAATATACCAAAGTTCAAGATACTGATTGATTTTCCAAATCTGATTAATTAGCAGGATACCAGAACAGTGCAGGAATCAATTAATTTCCCAAAATTCACCACCTAATTTCAGCAGAACATGAAGAACCAGCTAGTATGGATTTTTAAAAAGTGTTTATAAAGTGTTATAAAGAGACTTAAATKAATATTACCATCAAAAATGTGACACAAAACTGTCATAAGGGACAATTAATTGTCTCAAAGGTTAACATAATGTTTTTACTCAAACTAGTATCTGAGATTGCAGATTTATGTGCCAATAATGTGCTGTTTCTGTAAACTTTTTGGGCTGGATCTTGACAGGAATGATGACTATTTTCCCCATGGCTTTGTTTCAGAGAGAAAACACTCAGTTCGGTAACTGCTGAGTGCTCAACTGCTCAGTCATGCTGTCYAGAAAATTCCATTTCTGTCAGGACATGTGTCAGTAACTGTCACAGCAATAAGTAGCTAGAGGGATAAAGAATCCAATGTTAAATAAAAAAATGCACACAATTATCTTGTGAAGTACTGTAATGTATTTTTATTTATGTGTTTTTCTACTTCAGCTTTTTACTACTACACTGAACCTTGGAACTATTATGATAATGTCAGAATTAATGGCAAAGAAAAGGGGATACCWGTTTCAAGATTGATGCATTAAGATAACGTGCATGAAAGAATATGATTGTTACTGCTTTATGTTACTAATGATGAATAGTGTAAATGACATTTTATTTCCCACAGTATTGCATTTTCAATAGGAAAGTTGTTTGAGTTGCTGCTAAAACTGGTATCACACAATCATAGAATGATTTGGGTTGGAAGGAACTTACAGATCACCTAGTTTCAACCTCTCACTGATTCAAAAATACCAGAATACAAGAGTTCAGCAACCACAATCCATTGTAATGTTTCAATCAATATGTTAAGTTCCTATACAGAGATAGCTGAAACAGTAATAGATTTCATCAAAAGAATTTAATTWTTTTCTAGTTCATAGGATTGTATTTGTACACAAGAATTCTCTCAGTCCTGTTTCTGTCAAAGTTCTTTGCTTACTTTTTGACAGGCAACCTTTTTATATTACTTAATATATTATTACCCTTTACTTCAGACACCATGCAACGATTATCAATTTTTCACAGCAGTCAGTTGTAGTGCATTCTCCCTAGAATGGTTTGATACATAGATGTTAATAAAGTTCCCTGGCCCAAAGGAATTTTCATTGCCCATATCACTACAAAACAAAAGAAGATAGAAGCATTAAAAGTAAACATGCAAAGTTGTAGATTATGAAGATTCATTCTTTGTTGCCGTACTCCTAGAAATGCATATTTTGTATATCCTAGAATAGAGTAGAAGTACATGCTGACTTTGCTGGCTCTTATTGACAGGTGAATAAAGTATCATTTCTCCATCTGAAACTAACACAGAATTCCCTATTGTTTCAAGGAAACAATACAAAAACAATCAACGAAAGAAGTTCTGCTTTTTCCATGTTCTTTTATTCATAGATAACAATAAAATTGTGGTGTGCTTTATTTTTGAGGGTTTTCATTTGTTTGCACTGATCCTTTCATTATAATTTGACAACATGCTGATAACATTTTTAAAAAGTCCGGTAACTTCAATTTTTTTACAGTCTGAGATACTCTGTATTGTGACATTCACAGGCTTCATCTCATCTTCTATATCTGCTTGAAATATTGCTGAAGTGAGGGGCCAAGGGTGAGACACCAGTCTGAACTCTGATTTTGACCAAATAAGACCTCATACACTTTGGAGGTGAAGCCTACTCAAGAGTATTTCTGAAATAAAATCAGACTTTTAGAACACCTGTTATTCATTAGATGATTCAGTTATGGCTTGGCAGAGCAAGCAGAAAATAGATGATGATTGTGTGAGAGGCTTATCTGAAAGCCCTAAACTACATCTGCCCTCTCTAAYAGTTTAGGTGCATTTGGAAAAGAAGTAAAGAAGCACAAATTTCACTTTTATTTGAAAAAKAATCCAGCAGGTACTGCCCCAGATAATGACCACTGATCAGCTTAAATAAGGAGAAATCGACTTGTCTGTGAAAGGCTGGTGGTGTTTTTACCCATCTAAACTGGAAGTGAGATGCACAGATGTTGATACTCTGACATCTGTGTTAGTGTCTTTTTCTCCTGAACTGCTGATGCTGGTCACAATTACAGTAGATGTCCTGATTTATTTGTGTTCYGTGCAGTGCCTCTGTGTTGTTGGATAGACACTGTAAACTAAAACTTGATATCCTCATGTTGAATACATCCCACTTAATAACTATATTTTAGACTTCATAGGGCTAATTATTGTTATTCTGCTCTTTAAACTTCTGAACTGCCCGGTTTCCCTGTGGCAAATTTGTAATCTGTTACCAATGAGAATATACACACCATTACTTTACAGGAACATGCTAAAATGCCATATTTAAATCCATCTGAAWTAAATGTTCCTGGAAACAATGTCCTACTGCATCTTTTCAGGCTAAAAACTGTGTCTACATAGTATTTTTGTCATTATTTTTATTAATCTTACTTCTYATGAGAGAAACTCTGGAAGTTCTCAGCATCAGAAATAGAAATTGTGGCTCCACAAGTTTTCAGTGGGACCAAGATCTCACAGAAGACTTTGAGCAAGAGGATGCTCAGATTTCTTGCTTACTCTGTAACTCTAGAAAGAACGAAGTATGTTTATTCACATAGATAATAGAAACCATTCAAAGATCATCTCAAATATCACAAATATTTTACCTTCTCCAATATCCCAGCTTTTCCTCATAAAACATTAAGGTTCTGCTTTGGACCCACTTTGACAAATACACAGCTTTAAGCACAGCTGTAAAACTACTGTGCAGTGCATGTATCAGAGAAGGAGTCCATAATACATTCTCAGGCTGAGTTGAACTGCATGCCTACATTGCCTTTCTAATTTGCTAGGTCAGCTACATGGATTATTCAGCTTATATCAGTCAAATGCTTCTACAGGACAGCAAAAACTATTTAAATTATTGCAGCTCATGCAACTATTTTTTTACTAAATCTCAGAAAGTTTCACTCCAAAGAAAAATAAGTTAGCAATTGTGAAGGAATAGTAATTTCTATTGAGTCAAAACAGTGACTTATTAACAGTTGGAGGAATGACAACCTCTGCARGTCCAGGAAGAAAATTACGGTTTTCATCATGGACTATAATAAAAGAAGAATAAGTTGTTGCCTCTGTTTGGCATTATGTAWTTAAATCATACAAACATAAGTGATTTTTCAAAAACCAAGTCTCTAGCATAGTCAAAAGTTAATTGTAGTCAATAACTATATATTCAAGAGGCTGTACAAATTCTTTAGTCTCACTACCAGAGATGACTAAGAATTTTCAAAGACTTATGTTTTTTGGTCAATAAAGAAGATTGGGTCAAAAATTTCGTTTTTGAAGGGAATGCTGATAAAATTTTCACCAGGAAAATAATCTCACATACAGGAGTGAATATTCTGTGATACAGCCTTAGAGAAGAAGGGTGAATAGTACAATGCAAGATTGAATGCAAACATTCGAGTCATGGCAAAGCAGAGATATGGAGATTTCCCACATTTAAGTAACATTTAAGTAATTTCCCACATTGTTCCATAAAACAATGAGAGATCTTATTAAATTTTAATGTGTTGTGCAATATTTTAATGAGTTTTGTAGGTGAAAAAAGTCAGTTTTAACATTTCACTAGAATGGTACAGAGGTAGCCTGAGATGATCTGTGTGTTCTCTATAGCTGCTTGCAGTAGCACAAGCACCTGCTGTTCTATCTGTGAGATCAGCAGGGGATCAAGCTGTACAGAGCATCTGTTTCTTACCTTTACCTTTTTTCCTCCATCTGTCTCTTAATCCAATAGAGGAATGACCTGTTTCCCTCTTTTTTGTCCCATTTCAACATTTCTAGCAGGTTTGCTCTTCATAGAGCCATAGGGGGTAATATAGCCTTTGGTTATTTTTCAATGTTGCCAYAAGCCAGAATCAGAAGTAGCTCCAAGAGTTAAAAAAGCTGCACTAAGATTTTCCCCATARCTGCCTGGACGGTTTTGTTTGTTGTTCATTGTTTATGTGTAAGGTTTCACCTTGGCATAAGAATATCTGAAATGAAAACAGAATTAAGAAATTGAAGGTTTGTCTCTTGTGAACAGTTGTACAGTAGCAACATGCCTGGTCAAGTAAACTAATAAGATTTTTTAAAATAAGTTATATAATTAGAGCACAGTTAAAGTAAGCACTTCTGATGTGGATCTGAAGCAGTCAGGCATTTGGACAGGATTAGTGTATGTCCCCTCCAACTGAAATAGTCTTTTCTGTTTTATGTTCTATTCTATTCTATTCTATTCTATTCTATTCTATTCTATTCTATTGATATGCCCTGATGATACCAAAGACTACTTACTTCCTGAGGGGACAACAAAAAGGAAATAATGTATTCATGTCAATCAAAAATTTTATAGTATTTTAAGTCCAAGACTTAAACATTGAATGGGGATTGTTATTTTGTTATAGTTATTTTTAAAAGTGGAACTGAAAAATATTTGCTCTAGTTTGCTCTAAAATTGCTCTAAAATTCTAGGTTTATGTAATTTCATCAAGACTGATAAAAAAATTATTTTTTCTCCTTACATTACATGCATGATGGACACCTGTTTATCTTCTCTCATTTCTCCTTTATGTTTTTAATGGCCTTACAAAAATTTGTTTTCTTTAGAAGAAAAAAAGGCTTTTCCCTGTTATGCAGACATGGACCCCCAATACCTGTTTTACTAGGGTTCTAGAATTTGTTCTGATTTAAGAAAAAAATTGTGTCATTTCCTATATCTATTGAGCATTTAGCTGTGTTACTTATGTTAAGATTAACAGTAATGAAAGTATACTATTGGTTGCAGAGATAACAGAAATTCTTCTGAATATATAGTACAGAAAAATAYGGACAAAGAGAAAGGTACTGAATTTCAGGAGGCTATATGAGTAGTTGCCTGTTTCACCTTGTCTTATTCTCTACAGACTTTGCAGTTTAGCACATTCTGCTTTGTATGCATTCCTTAAGCTTTTAAAATCCTTTTTTTTTTGTTCTATTAAGAGATGTTTATATGTTTCTGGTGGGAAAAAAAGCCTATAACACACAGCAAAAAACAACATTCCAACCAAACTGATAATCTCATCCATGAAATTTGGTTTAAAGTCTGTAAAGCTTTAAACAAAGTGATTCAGATAATGAAGACAGACATATTCACACACGCATATTTAAATGTGTTGATTTTATCTTGGTAGACAAGTTTAATTAGTTTTAACCATGAAGAGGTTTCACAGAATCATAGGAAGGCCTGGATTGGCAGGGACCTTAAAGATCATCTAGTTTCCCTTGCCATGGGCAGGGATGCTACCCATTGGATCATGTTGGTCTGGGCCCCATGCAGCCTGTCTTCAAACATTTCCAGGGWTGGGGCATGCACACCTTCTCTGAGCAAATTTTTCCAGTGCCCCACCACCCTCACARTAAAGAACTTCTTTCTAGACCTAATCTAAATATCTCCTCTACTAGTTTAAATCCATTACCCCTTTTCTATCAGTATCTGTCCACRTAAAAAATCTCTCCCTCTTTTTCATAAGCAACTTTTCTTAWAAGACTGGATGGCCACTWTTAGGTCTCCCTGGAGCCTTCTCTTCTCCTGGCTGAACAGCTCCAGCTCCTAGTCTCTTTTCATAGGAGAGGTGCTCCAGACCTCTGATCRTCTTAAATTTTTGGATTGGAAACAGTGTCTCCAGGTGTGACCCTAAATATTTCAATTACAGCAGAGAAAGTATCTGATTGGTATGGTAACCTTTTTTACTCCCTGAATGTACAGGATTAATATTATATCAGTGGTGCCCTTCTCAATGAATTACAATGGKGATAATATTTGGCCGCAATTCTGAATCCAAATATGTGGTATATATAGGTATATACAGTTTACTTTCTGTGTTGTATATTCTATGAAGTTACCTCTAATGGGAATATGATCCACTGCTAATCAAAGAATAACAYTCCAACATATGAGAAACTGGAAAAATCTAGAAAAAGAAAATACCTTTTACAAGTTTAAAGACTTCCCAACCAACTTTAAGTCTAGCTAATGCCCACTTTTTCAACAACTTGCACAACAGCAAAATTTTGCTTTATGTTTGACTACAAGACATAAGATTGATTGTAGTCAGTGTCTAAAATTGGCCACTTAATAAGAATAGCAAAACACATCATTGTGTTTATTTTATCCTAAAATTATTTTTTAAAAATTAAGTCTCATTGGTATAAATATGAGTTTTTAAATGAATAAGTGAAGCATCTTTGTAATTTCGCTAAAGAAGTAACAAAATACGAAATAAAAAGGGTGACAGAAGCTAATATTGAGATACTGGAAGGATGGATTTACAGTAGAGCCATCTCTCAGTAATATTTTCACTGAGGAAAAGAAGTAAAGGAGGATTTTTAATCTATATTAGAGAAAAGCTGTGGGCATTAAGAAAGTCAAGATGACCCAAAGCAGACAGAATATAACAACTATCTTTGAAAAGATAAGATACTGCAGAAGAATAAGCCTAAAACAGACATTTTCTGGAAGATGAGTAATTCGTGTATTCTTGGTATCTGGATCACAAAGAAAGACTTCCTGAGGTTTTCAATAGAATGCTTGTATATGATTACATTGAGATGTAACAATATTGTTCATCATATACTTGTTCTATATACTATATACCTATATTCAGCTAGAGCTGGTGAGGTTATTTTTCAAAATGCTTTAATCAAGGAATATACCTTTCTGAATGGAATTGAATGGTTGTTTGGGAACATGTAGATTATGTCAGAAACACCAATGAAAATCAGAAATGCTGATATCCTAACCAAGCAGCCAGCTGCTAGTTAATCTCATTTTCTGCCACTATGCTCARCTACTGTCTTGCCAACTGGACCCCAGGATGGTGAGTTGGCTACAATGCTTGGCTTCTCATCTTGCCTCATACCCAGCTGTCCTCCTTGGCTGGTATGAAACCTGGCTAACTCCTCAAGTTACCACCTGCCCGATCGCTTTTCTGAGCAGTCTGAAGAGTTCCTTCAGTTCTGCAGCCGTTCAGGACCCTGAGCAGTCTGACCTCCTTGTTAGTCACCCAGTTGGCTTGCTAATGAGGGGAAAGGTCTCTGTTTCTCATCTGTCCCTTAAGTGTCTGTCTTCTCTCAAGGTGGAAAGTTCCACTTCTGTCTGGTTGAGTATCTGCCCTGTTGTTTGTCTAACTCTCCAGCTATCTAAGTGAGGAAATGTGGGCTGGTAGGCATTGAAAGAGATTGCTCCATTTCACCAGAAATTTGGTAACACTGGTATGTTTCTTTCCTGAGTAATGAAAAAAAATTGGCATGTACAATTTCCTATAAAATAGATTTGAATTAAATTTTTTTTCTTTCTAATATCTATAGTATATGGTATTACAGMACCACAGAATGGGTAAAGTTAGAAGTGGAATGACAGTAGGACATGCCATCCAACCTTCCTGCTCAAGTAGGGACATCCTAGATCACATTGCACTGGATTGTGTCCATATGATTCTTTATTATCTCCATGAGGGAGATCTCACAACCTCTCTGGGTAATCTCTAGCAGTGCTCAGTCACCTGCACAGAAAAAAAATTCTTCCTCATGTTCAGGTGAAACTTCCTTTRCATCAGTTTCAGCCCGTTGCCTCTTGTCTTATTGCTTGGCACCTCTGAGCAGAGCCTGGCTCCATCATCTTTGAMACACTCCCTTCACATACACATACACATTGCTGAGGTGCCCTCTAAGTCATCTCTTCTGGAGGTTGAACATGCCCAAAATGCATATGTATATACATAAAGTACAAAAAATAATAACAAGAAAATCTATTTTTTAATCAATGTAGATATGATAAGATATAAAAAGTAATTCTTGTCAAGGAATGCATTAAACTAATAATAATAATAGAGAAAATARTCTATAAAAGAATTAATTGTTAATTAAAGTGGATGAACCGTGATTATGAGATATACACAATTATATGAGAAGGATTATTTACAAAAATGGTCATAAATGTCAAAGTTAATGCAATATTCCTGATGCCACAATATATTTTAAAGTAAGTGTGTGCGACTAAAAGGTAATCTGCTTATTGAGATAAAAACTAATTTTAAAAATAMAGGGTTGTTTACTTTGGAAATAAAATACTTTGCTAATTCAATGAATTTTTTTCAATTAATTCTTTAATCCTATTAATGGCATTGCTCTTCAAATRCATGCATTTTATGCATTTCTGCTAAGGAGTGGTAGCTGCATTTTTTTTTAATGTATTAAATTTAYCATTTGCATTTTATGCATTATATTTACCATTTACAATTTTCTCTCTCACTAAGAAAGCAAAAGTAGAACATAGGTTTCCTGTGACCTTCTGTGAATAGTGCAGATGTTGAGGGGTCTCCACTGGCTGAAGTTCTGCTGGCAGCTCTCATTTCTTTTTCATCCTCCTTGATTCCTCTCAAAGGTAGTGTAACAGTTGGTAACTACATAAAAATAGTGCATAGAGCTATAGCACACATTTTTATATWGCTGCACTCAAAACAAGTGAAATGTACAGAAATTAATACAATTAGTACTGTAAAACACTTAGAGAATTATGTGTAAAGACCTAAAGAATTAAACATAGAATTTGTGTCATAATCTACWGAAAAGTATAGAACAGCATTGAAACATGGACCTTTGGTATATAAAAAGTGAAAATATCTAATTAAACTTTTTCCTGATATCTAGAACTTTTTGAAGGAAGCATACATTTTCTCAAAATCATTGTTATAGGATTAATTTTTCAGTACACTACTGGCAAAGGCTTTAAGTCTCCTCTGAAATTTTAAAATTTGGATTTCTTTTCCTCTGTATGCATACAGGAGCTGTTACTGAGGAGTCACATTCCTGGAGGAAATTTGCGTACCACGGCTTTTAAAGAAAAAGTACATGGCTGATGTTAACAGATGTTAACAGATTAATGAGAGATGCCTCTGCTCAAATTAAGGTGCAAACAAGACCATATGTTGAAGTCAATACTTTGGATTTTATTTAACAATGAATTTGAGAGAGAGAGAGAGAGCAGCAAAAAGTTATTCCCTGTGAATCCAGCAGCATCCTGCTGATCCTTCTTCACCCTGGGCTTCTTGGTGGAAGAGGTCCTGAATATAGTTCAGAACTTTTCAGTATTTATACATCTTAGTAAACAAAGGAATGTTTATTGGCTACCCAGACCTCTCATTCTCTTGGTTAAACGATTCCCTAAATTTCAATACTGATTAGCCTGTGTGCTCAGTCTTCCTCTCCTTTTGAGATGGTGGGTTTGCTGGGTTGGAGGGCCATGAGTCAGTGGTTATGATCTCCCCCAATGGAATTACCTTTTGCCTAGTCAGTAGGAGCTGATTCAGCACAGATGACACYCAGAAAATAGTACCAGCTCTATCTTATCTCAAACTCCTGCTGGGGGGACTTAACTTACAGTCCAAGTGCCAGGTATATACTGAGGTGTATTCAAGGGGGCTTTGGTGGTCATTTGTKGTTGCAGATGTCATCTGTCCCATAACTTGGGGTGATCTTTGTGTGACCAGGGAAAGGTGTAGGAGCAGTTGTTTCTTCGCACTGTTTGACACAATGGGAAATTTTGTCTGGATGTTTTGTTAGCCAAGATGTGCTAACCAGATCTCTGACAGGCCTGGTGTTACCTCCATTCTGTCTCTCCCTTCTGTGCTTATCTCAYGGCAAAACCCTTCTGTGGTTTTAACAGTGTTTGAGACAGACAACAAATGCTGTAAAATTTTATTCAGTGGATATTTGCTAACTCATAACACCAGATAATTTATATTAGTGCCTGAAAACATCAGTCATTTCTTTGCTAAGTTTTCCAGATGTGAAACTGTATTGGGTAATGGAGAATTAAGAAGAAAAAAAGAAACACCTACATAAAAAGAAAATTTATGGTAGATTAAAAAATATCATATAGCAACTGTAAACTGCATATTAAAAGAACTATTAACTGCATCCGTTGCAATAACTCATTAGAAGWATTTTGTTCCTGCTAGCTCCACTAGAGTAACTAAACAGAAACTGGGTTTCCGTTTTATGTGCAGCTAAAAGCTGAAATGTTTTTCGAACACCTGCTTTTGGATGCCAGGAAGAATGACTATCTGAGCTATAATGCTTTCCTGTGTAATGCAACCCCAACCAATTTACTTTCTAAAAGTAGTTTGATTTTTCCCTTACTGTAGTGCTATCAGATAGCAACATGCTCTCTGGGGACTCCGTTCATGCTGAGATTGCACCAAACAGTGATTGCACTGCTGAATCAGTCTGTAATCAATCTTGCATCCTACAGATCTCCTTTAGTATTTTTTTCTTTGATCACTGTCTAATGGGAAACATAACACGTTTAAGAATAATGAAACTTCAATCTAATTGTATCTATGCTGAAGAGTCTCTAGGCATCCTTTTGCAGCCTCTAATGAAATGACTCTAACGGTGAATGTTTAGCCTCATAGTCTACAGAAAGGATATGCAATTGAYAAATTTTCTCCCAAGTGTAGGTATACGTTCACTGTCAATAAGTTATTTGACTCCTTTCCAGTCTTTGTGCACTTATTTCTCTTGTTTCTACAATATTCACAATTTTAATTATTAGTATTWTATTCTGTCTTATATAAGGGGAACTAGTATTGTTCTTTTACACTGTTTTGTACTTTAGTGCTGTTCAATGAATGCATTAACAATTTTTTTTTCAGAGCATTTTCATTGGATAATGAAAGTGAAAGATGATTCTAAAAAGCATTAATATATGTTTAAGCCATAAAAATATTTCAATGAACTGCATATGTTTTGATTCCTGTTGTTKGTTATTTTTGATAAATTTCCTACTTTGGCAAAATATTAGATGACTAAAAAAATGAGTGAGAAAATAGTTAAATGTGTGTCAAAATCTATTAATAATTCTGATTCCTTATATTACAAGTCATAAATGGCATGTGAATCTCCAAAGAAACCATATCATATTCAGTTCAGTGACAACATATCCACCATAGCATGTCAAGATAACCAAACTTTAATCAATATTCAGTTAATTTTCCAGTAATCATTATATTGAATTGTCAATTGAGGGTAGAACAGAAATATAATTTAACAGAGATGATATAAAAAGTAGTTTCTCTTTTTCTCTTGGCTAGAAATCCAGTATACTCGTATTCAAAGTAGACAGTTCTCAATGTCTKTGGGGTTTTTAGTGTGTTTTGCTGTTGTTGCAATATGTCTTTGAGAGACTATTTGTTACGATTTACAATAACAACACTGTTATTGTTTTTATGTCCCATCTGATTTTTGCTTCTTCTTTCTGATATTGACTACTCCCAAAACTGATTTTTTTCTTATTTCTGATAGTTCAGAAAGTACATATCACAGATGGTAAAATGTCAGGAAGCATATCCACATTTATAGTCTTAATGGAAAACGTACAAAGACAAAACTYTTAAGGTGAGTGAAAAAGCAAATTCCCTTTTCCATGCCTGATGTCTGTAGTTGTGGGGAAAACATTTCCCTTCAAAGACAACATTTACAATGAACTTTTGAGATATATGACTCTCATTCTTCCAGMAGTTTTCTGAGATTTAATTTTGCTGTGTACAAACCTCCAGAGCTAGTCTGTCTAACTATATACAAATGCTTGAGGACATCTCACATCTGAAAAATTTGAGCACAGCACTAAAAATTTTGAGCTCTTCTCTGCTCYAAAACAGGTCAATGGAGTTTTTTGATTTTACAAGCAGATCTCAGAATAAATTGCATAATTTATTATTAAAGAAAACATTTTGCATGTTTCAGAATTGAAAGAAATACCATCTGTACCAGTAAATTGCTTTCCATGAGGTTTTATCAACTTTACATATTTGAAACATTCTAAGAAAACAAGTTGACTTCAAGTTAACTGTTAGAAGTTGCAGTAATAGTGCATTTTTTTGACATGCTTTTCTTTGAAATATTTTAAATCTGAAATATTTGTCTGTAAAAAACCAGAGTAATAAAACATAAATGTATATATATAGGTATGAATATGAACATGTATTAGTACATTATATATATATATATATATATATATATATATATATATATATATATACACATACTCTTGGTTTTTCCCTCTCTATTGCTTTGTGAACATGACTGATCTTTTTACAACTCATAGAACACACGAATAATTTGGGTTGGAAGGCACCTTAAAGATCATTTAGTTCCAACCTCCCTGCTGTGGACAGGGACACTTCTCACTAGACTGGGCTTCTTAAAGACTCACCCAGCCTGTCCTCAAACACTTCCAGRAATGGRGCACACAAAACCTCTCTGCACAGCTTGTTGCAATGTCATGTCACCCTCATTGTAAAAATGTTCATCATGGGTCMCATCTAAATCTACYCTCTTTCAGTTTAAAACTGTTGACCTTTGACCTGTCACCACAGGCCCTACTAAAAAATCTCTCTACACATTCCTTCAATCCCCCATCACTTATGGAAAGGCCTCTATAACATCTCCAAGGAGACTTTTCTTCTCCAAATGGAAAAATGTAAATGCTCTCAGCCTGTTATTTACAATTCCCTGTATTCACTCCCATGCCACAGATATGTATGTTGCCAACATTTTCAATTTTAAAYACCTTCATCATCTTCCTTCTGCCACTGATTAATGTACATCAGTTTCTGTGATTTGGATGACCTTGACCAGCTTACAGACAGCACCCACTCTCACTCACCCTCCTCAATAACACAAGGATACAAAAGCTCATGGCTCARGATAACAACAAGGGGATGGTTTACTATTTACTGTTACAGAAAAACACAAATCTTGAGAAATTTAAGGCACATTCAGGTAGATTTTGACACTAAGACACAGTCCTAAATTTAAACCAATAAATTTCTATGCCCTGTTTTCCCAGACTTAACTTCATTTTGAACATGTCTAACATCTCCCTTGTCATTTGCTCCTGGTATGGAGTAGTCTCATCAGTTCTCTGCTCTGTCTCTGAGTAAGGTTCATGTAGCAGTGATATAAATGAATGCAGACCACTTGTAGGATGATCATATTCTCTGAATCAAGACTAAAATATGTACTGAAAATTTTATTTATGCAGATCAATATGTAGTTTAGGAAGAGTGCTGCTTTTTTCCTAATATCTATAATTAATCTGAACATGATATATAWACTGTATGAACATTAGTATTTTAAATAAATACTAATGGCACAGCACTAAGTTCAGAGATTTTATTCTGTGTCTTTTCTAGCTAAATATCTAATTGAAATGCTATACTACCCTTCAAAAATATCCTCTCATGTCMTCCTCTCCATCTAACTTCAGAGACTGTGCTGAATTTTCCCTCCAAGGATGGTGCCATAGAGTATTTCTCAATTGCAGGACATTCTTTTTTGATAGCTCTGCATAGGTTTTATATTGCTTAAGTAAGGAATTAATTTTTTTCTGCTGCATTAGTAAGAAATAGTTGGTTTTTTCCTTGGCATCTGTGTTATAAATTTTTTTGGAAAAAAGAATAAAAAAGCCCTCACAAAATCTCCTACTTTTAATAAACCCACTGACAGTCAGTTTCTCTAGTTCTTTTAAAATGAAGATGTTACTGCAATTTCCCTTATATTGTAACATAAGGGAAATGTAAAAATATTATTAATACTCTGTAATACAATGCATAATTTTTATATACTGCATTCCTTTGGATCAGTTAYGTTAACTTCTAGCTTATAACACATTTTTCACTATTTATTTTTTAAGTCTTGTTATCTAAAAATATCAGATATATTCTTAAATTAAAAAAAGAATCCCCCCTGCCCCCCATCAAAAAGCACAGAGGATTCTTTTTTCAGCTTGCACAAATGGATGAACTCATGCCTTTGAAAGCAAATTTTCTTTCTCTCYGTGTCCCTCAGTGAATTACCTGAATCTCTTACTTAATTGAAACCATTCAGATGCACAAAGTTGCACTTCCATCTGAATCAGTATAATTGAATGCTAGAAAAGATTGCTCTATGATGAAACCATTTCATTTATTGCTGTAATGCATTTAACATTTCAATGCAATTGCAATATCTCATTTACTATATGCCTGAACACTGGAAAGGTTGGGGGTTTTTAGCTTGTTTTTGTTTTTCCTACTTATAGCAAAGTTGGACAGGAAAAAGTTCAGTCTTTTACAAGATAGTAATGTTATTTATTCATAGTGAAAACGTGGAATAATATCAAAGAGAAAAACAAAACAAACACAAATACGTCTGTTTGTCTTGCTTTTTCCAAATTAATTGCTGGTATAATACATGTCTTGTTTCTGGAAATTACATAAAAGGATTGCTCTTCCAGTTACGTTCAATTTCCTCATTGTTTCAATTTATCRTGAAATATTATTATAAAAATCAGTGTTCTTCATAGAGTTATTAATCTTCAGTCTAATCACAATCTTTGAACCTGACAAAGGACTTCACAGGGGACACAGAAGCCAGCGTTTCTCCTGATTGCAGCTGCTTGACTTCTTTAATTTTCTTTCACAACTCTTGTGTCCATTTGCGGTAGGCGAGTAAACCATGACAGAGCTATAAACGAGACAGAAATATTTTAAACGGTAACTGGCAGGAAGATTATTAGGAGGTTCTTCTGGAAGACCATAATTCAAATATATTATATTGTACATTGAATAAATATAYTTAAAAGAGCAGTATAATTTTTCTGATCTGAGACCTGATATCATTGTAATGCTCATTATGTGTAAAGCTATCTAAACCTAAAATTAGAAATTCAGAATTGGAAGTGCATTAAAAGAGCAGCTTTATATACTACATATTTTATATACTATATATTTTATATACTATATATTTTATATACTATATATTTGATTCTAGAAACACTTCATTCTAAAAATAAAATATGGGAATTCACTCACCAAAAGAATTATATAAGAACTTGTTTTCTGGAAATTCAGGAAAGGCTTCTTATTTTATTTTATTTTATTTTCATATTCTACATTGATTTTGGTTTTGCTTGTTTGGTTTTTTTTTTTTAAATTAAAGTAAGTCCTTTTTTAATAAATTTAATATTACAAAAATAAATTTTGGATTAGTATTTTTTTGAAAAAGGAGATGAAATAATTTTTAGTCTTTTATTTCTTAACTTCGCTATTAGTAGTCTGAGCAAACCATAATTCCCTTGCAGTGAGAAGGAATAAAAGTATGAAAAGGATAAAATGGTACTTAAATCTGTTACATAATTTATCACAATTTTTTGATGATTTGACTGTTTCAGCTATAAACTATGTCCAATAGAATGTAAAAAATGCAGTATTAAAGGTCATTGAAAGATAATATGTTCCAACATACCAAAAAAACAAAGCATGAAAGAATTCTCAAAGTCTAATTACAATTAAAATCACATGACAAGATTATGGTAAGGAATTTTTTTTCTCATCAATATGTATCTTGAGCTAGTACCCATCTACAAATAAAATAATTTTCACAGGATGTTGAGGAATATGGTTTTGTCAGGATGAGACTCTTAATCATTTGCTTTTTGATTTTCTTAAACAAACAAGGCCTCCAAAAACATACGGTAACATTATTTCAGCTGTTTTTTCTTTATTAAAAGACTAATTGTAGGAATAGAACTGATAATCACAGTTCAGTGGAGTTTTYGTCCAAAATCCTAAAAGGCAGCAGGTTTTTCTTTGTTTTTTCTTTCAGAAGCTGTTTTAACAGTTCTAGTATTTAGCAACAGATTGGAAGGTTAGATTTTGTAAACTAACCAATAATGTGCAAGAAAAAAATTAAGGTAGCTTCTGACCTTGCAGGTGGAGATTTAACTACTTGAGAAGTTCATAAACTTGCTTAAGCTCAARGGTTCATCATAAAGGTTTGGGTTTTTTTTTATCTTTGTGAAGCCAACAAGTAAGAACTGGTGATAACCTTGTTAATTTGTGAGACGAGTTGCCTGTTATGTAATTTTAACATGTAGACCATAAAAGTACTATGAATTTACATTTATGAAGAACTTTCTAAAGAAATCTCCATATAGTTTAATTTGCAGTCTTTCTCTTATACWCAAATATTTATTTTACTTTTTGCAGTCCCATGTCATTATTTCTCCACTTACTTTCATGTCCACTACTGWATAATCAAATGTATATTTACATTACTAGTTTGTTTTCCCATGAGTACTTACCCTGAAAATCAAATTGGTTAGTAAACCATGGGGTTCTACTGGTGTCTTATGTTATTTTTCTTACCATTTAGTGTATATTATATTTTCCAGATATATTTCCAGCCATAACATTTTAGGTTGGCTCATGTATCTTTTGACGTCTCATTYATTTTTTGACATCATACTGAAATCTGATCAATTTTCCTGTATTTAAGATACAACAGTAATGCTGATCTTAACTTTGACGGTTAAACCAAAGTATCTTTTTATTTCTCAGATCAGCACTGTGCCCAACAATCTGTTCCCTTTGGCATTTTCCTTCCTTATGTCAAAGACTGTTTCAGAATAATTAATCTGAAGTTTAACAGAGAAGAACAGATTCATGTGCAGATATATCCCAAACTTCTGCATATTATAGACTGTAGGTTTTAAATATCAATCTCTACAAGGATTGTAAATGACTATTTATGATTTAGCCAATTAAAATATTTTATCTATGCACAAGTGCTAGTCAAATAACTTGTCAGGAAATGCCAATAGTTATAATAATGTAGGACAGCGACGATGTACTTCTGGAATAGAGATACCACGGTTCTGACATTTTGTGCCGTGTGATCCAAGTTCATGTAGTTATTGCAGAAAAGGTTTTAAACAGTTGGTCTGTTAGGAGGATATGGGCAAAAAACATCCCAGATTTTTATAGCTTAGATATAAATCATAGAAATAAAAATTAATATTAATGAGGACTAGATTAATGCATTTGCTGCTGGTAATGGTTGTGTGTATTTGTGCAGAATATTGTTCATTTATCTTATATGGGCATGACTGCTACAAAAATCAAATGTTAATGTATTTTAAACACTTGCTTTGAATAATTATTACTCATCAATAAAAGAAAGATACATATTTATTTAGCCTCTATTCTCATATTCTTTGGAATGTGCTATAATTACATTATTTTTTTCTAAGTATGCTAATAAGAATTAAAATGTTGCAGTTTTTTGATTTAGAACCACAATTGCAGTTACATGTTTGTTTAAGCTAAAAACCAGTGCACAAATTCAGATATGCTAGACTTTTTATATTCTGTTCTCTAGAGCTTTTGGCTTCACCTCAAAAGAGTTATGAAACCACTTCTTTAAGAGCAGGTACCAAAGACCAAGAAGAAACCCTTGCATTGCTTAATGCAGACTTGTTTTCAGGAACTATTAGAGAATGTCATCCACAGYAATACCAAGAGAGTCGGGAAATAAATAGGCTCAACTGAACAAGGAAGATAGTAAGTTCCAAAAGATGGGTCTGCRTTTGATTATCATCTGTACATTTTGAAGAAGAGCCTACATATTATGAGAGAATGTGTGCTTTTTCTGATGAATAAGAAACATAAATGGAAKCAAAGATCTCTTTTCTAAGTTCAAAAAAGAAGGAAAATTCAACTGCCACCTGGTGCAGACAAGAAAGTGATCTATTCCTTAGGCAGTATTTCATGATAAAGAGGTCTTTGTGCCCTAGTTAGAGGCTATTCTTGATCTGAATTTCCAGTCATGTACCTGTACCCCTTGCTGGATTTTAGACACTTTCCTGGACAAACAGTCTCTGGGATCAATTGATTCAAAATATGAGATGTCTTAGAAGTAAATATGTGGAAAAACACACTTTATTCTCAATAGCAGCTAAGAATAGTAAACACTCATTTCCCTTCAACCACTTCAGAGATTTATTTTTTTTTTACTATGTGTTTGTTTATTGATAGCATTAAAAAGAAAAGTAAGTACTTCAGAAAAGACATTATATGCAAGGATTTTCCACACAAAAAATGTGTCAAGAATTTTGAAAGGAATTTGTACAAAAGAGTAAAGTTCCACATTCAGATGTTGAGTGTTGGTCTTTAAAGATGTATCTTTACAATATATATCATTGAAGAATACCTCCTACTAAAGTTTCCTATATATCCCAAATTTGGATTTAGTCTTGGACACATTTTGTGTTTGACTCTTAACCCTTTACAGGAACAGCAGTTTAAGTGGTTGACCACATTTAGCATAGGTTGACCACTTCATTGTAGCATGGAAATTTTCTCTCTGGTTACTGAGCTACAGCCCATGCTTTCATTYGAAGAGCCCTGAGAGAAAGCATAGCCTGTGAGTAGTCCAGACTGGTTCTTCCTTTGCAYAGATGTGGAACCATGCAAGACAGAAACCAAATGAATAAACAAGCTAAAACAACAGAGGCAAACAAACAACCCCCTCAAAAAACTCAAACTCAACAATGTCTAACTACAGTAATGATTTGCAAAATTATGGAATTACATTACATTTTGATGTGASCATACTGTATGGAAAGCTAACTGTATTTGTTCTCAGCAATTACAAGATTTTGAGTTTTTTTAAAAAATAAACTATGATCCATTTAAAGGATTTGCAACTTTTCCACAGGGAAAAAGGTACTCTTTGATTGTGAATCTCCTTCCCAAGGATGAGGAGACCTTATTTTCACTCTCCAGAACTTTTGTAGCTAAAGGAATTTATGCACTTTTCATTAAGGTATAAAGGGTACTATTTCTCAAGAAAATTAGAACAAAATTCTAATTATGTAAGTAACTATGTTCCAGTTTATCTTGCATGGAATGGAAACAGGCATTTGCTGTTTCCATTAAATATCACATTTATTACAAAATTTAATGTGGAGAAAAGGAGATGGATTGCAATTATTTTTTTTAAGAACTGCCTTACTTATTTCTAAATCTTAATCCTTTCTGAAATAAAGTGATATTTCTTAAAGCAGTGTCAAGTATGTTTTAGATTAAATTCCTTTACCCTACATTATACAGGAAATCAGACCAAAATGTCATAACATACTTTATACATTATAGAATCCATAAACTCAGAGAAAAAAAAAAGCAACAAAAAACAACCACAAAAAGAAAGAGAATAAAAAGACATAAAGCTAAAATTTTGTAACATTATTGCAACCTTAATTTAAACATGCAAGTGTACAGACAATGTCCAGAAGATCTAGAGAACTGCAAGTGTGCCTAGACTTGAATAAGGTGAATTTATGTAACTCTTTCTCTGTCCTTGCCTCATTTTTTCTGTTATTAACTTTTTTTGGTCCTTTCTGCTTCCCTATTTTTGATAATWTTTAAACTAATATTTTCCCAGTCCATTTAATACATATTTTTTCTCAAAATTCTTCTAAAAGTTTAGATTCTTCTAAAAGAAATGTGAACCAAGTAATAATAAAAGTCCAATGTGATTTCAGCAGATGCATACACAAAACTGAATGTCATAACAGAGTTTCTTTTCCTATCTCAAATCTTCTCTCCAGACATRAAATCTTGGCATAGCCATAATACACACTGGTAATTTTTATTATCAGTTTATTTGGTTTGTACTTGTCTATTGTGATAAAATGTGGGAAAATAAAGTGTTCSAGATATTCTTTTGGCTTAAGCTAAATTCTTGCTTTATCAGAGGGGTACAAAGCACTCACTTTGAGAGCTGGAGATGGTTTTATTCACAGTGGTGCCTTGTCTCATAAAATTAATTGCTCAGACATGTTCTGCAGTACACTAAGCAAATCCTCGATGGCTTCTAGAAGCTTAACAATAGCCTAGGAAATGTCACACTCTGCTGTGGTATATTATACTTGTAATAGTAGTGTCAGTAGTAATAGAACTATAGCTGTAGTCTTTATAATCAAACTGTAAAGATAATGACAGTGTGGAAATATATTTTCTTTCTCCCCAAGGATAATTTCAGAGGAYTGTTCTACAAAGGTCCCCATGGATGTATCTGAAATGACTGGTGAGCTTCCTCCTATAAAATGTTGTGACTATAACAGCAGAGAGCTGAATAAGCTATACATAGTATAYGCTTACCAAGGACTTCTGGAACCAGTTTCCTTACAATGTCTGTAGTCTCTACAGGAAGACAAAAGTTCAAGCACAAAATTATTTAAGGGAGAAGTCAACAAGGCTGAAATACAAAGGCCAACAAACATAATTTTAAACAATGCCTGCACAGACTGTAAATTAAAACTTTAGAAAATCAATCTTCCCAAAACAAAGAATACACCATTCTAGCGTGGGTTGGATCACGTAATTGTTTGAAGTTTTATCTCCAGTATTTGGAGCTGACTCAGTACAGAAGACTCTCCTAAGTAGTTTTGTGATTTTTCTTCTAAACTTACATTTATGCAGTGCACAATCTTTTTTTTTCCTTCAAAAAGACAGGCTTGAACACATAAAGATAGGTAAGTGATTTTGTGAAAGCCTATGAGATGAGGTTCACAAAGACTCTCAGGCATGAAGATGATCAGTCTCATAATGATTAATTCTCTGCCTGGCTTGGCAAATTCTCAAGGCTGGTTATGGACACTTAGGTTTCCAGCTGTCACAGAAATCTTACCATTTTTTACATGCACGGTGAAAGAACTTCAACAAGAATGATAAAGAATGTTTTTTTCTTCAGCCTTGCCTTTTTGTGATTAAGTGCTTTTTTAGGAGATGTGCACTGATATCATTTCAGACCAAAAAGAACCTCAAAGTTCAAGATGTTGAGTAAATAGTTATTGATTTAAAACGGTCAGATATGTCCTATCCTTTCTATTCACGTCTTGGAAGCAAAGAGGTATGTATTTTGCAGCAAGCATTTGGCATGACATGACCTCATTTTTATTTAAACCAATGAATCTTAGTTGGCTTTAGATGAAATATAGATCTAAAGCTTACTCTGACAAAATTACTCCAAAAAAAGACAGCACTTCCAATGCTAAAGTCACTTTACAGTCAAAACCTCTTATGCTTATAGACTCTCAGGTATGCAAGCAGCTCAGCAGCATTCTTGCCAATTTTTAAATGTGACTTAAATTCCAACCACAATGAAAACTCTGAAGGGTCCTTTTTTTTATCTAGCCTTTCAGACTTGGCTAAGGAATCAATGGAGGGAAGAAATTAAACTCATAAAACAAGGTCATTTACTTGTGAARATGAAAACCAAGCAATAATGCCTTTGACTTAATGTCCTGAAGTCCAAAAAGGAAAATATCGAAACATAGAATAAAAGAATAAAAGAAAAATAAATAACAAAAAGGGATATTATTCATTAATTTAAAGCAGTCAATCTATATGCCTAATTTTAAAGCTGGACATTTTCCCCTCATTCTAATACAGGTGTTTTGGGTTTTTTTTCCCCTGGGGACTGAAATAATAATAATAGTGCATTATGTACCAAGCACTAAAGATATCTTATTATTAAATATATAAAGCTACCRTATTTGGGCATCTTTAAGAGTTCATGCTCTAGAAATRTAGTGATAACTAGAATCTCCCCTGATATTTTTGAGCTTTTATCTGATATAGAACACAGAGTAAAAATTAATGAAAAGCTTTATTTGCAAGATTGCAAAAAATGGCTCAAACCAAAGTTCTTTTCCCACAATTTCACAAGTAATCTTGGACATATTCATTATAAATTTAGGTTTCCATTTCCAAAATAATTTTAATATAATAAAAAAATATATMTATTATGAATTATTATTGTAATATTTATTTYCCCTCAGCATTTGCAAGAACATAAAACAATTKCAGAAATGCCAATGCTTTTCTCTGTATTAACTTACAATACCAATTACGTGTTAAAGAAGTCAAATCTTTATCTGATATGGCAGCTATGCTTTTTTTGTAGCTAGGAGTGCTTACTAGTGCACCTCTGTCATCACTCTCAACGTGTCATCCAAACTAATGATGCATCAAAATACTTTTCATGATGCTGTATGAAATTGCTGCTGAAAGGAAAAAGCCACTGATCTTTTTAAGGGACAGAACCTATGAACACTTGAAAACATGCAGGTTGTCTCAAAATGGATTCACAAAATATTTCTTGTAATTAATAATGTGAAATGAAATCTTCCTTTAATATATTTATCTGGCAGATTAATGAGGTTTTCRATTGATCTATATTCAGTATTTCCATAAAATACAGCTGTAAAAGGGGAGGCTTGAKATAGGCTTGCACATGAAGGACAGGTTGCTAAAGCTGTAATCACCAGTATTAATGTTTTCCTTTGGGACACAAATAATAGAGAAGATATGGCAAAATATTCAATGATTCACCCACTCAGAASTGAAAGGAAATGCAACTGATATTATAGAGGTATTTGTAATTGATTTTCTACTGTAGTGAAGAATAAAAGCAAAGAACTGATAGAGTCTGCTCATGTTTCCTCGTACTCTCATTTATTTTCAGCAGAACCAAATTTCACAGCAGAAGTTGGATATGAGGGACCAATCTGACTTTTCTTTATGCCGCAGCACGTGTAACACATGAGGCGCAGAATGGCTGCGGGGCTGTGCCCGTGCTGGGAGCGCTGTCCCTGGGAGGCTCCGCCTGGCAGCCGAGCGGGGCAGAGAAAGCGGCCGCGGCCGGGCTGCCAGCGACGCCCCCTGCCGGCGGGGCAGATCCCCTGTGCCCGGGGCAAAATGCCCAGGAAATCGGGCTGTGGGAGGAGCTTTAGCACAAAAAAAAAACCAAGTGAATTTTTTTGTCCGAGAAATCTATCGAGAACAATCCTCCCCGACTCCCCTTTTACAGCAGGGCAGGACACTGGAAAAGAAGTTAAGATCAAAAGTTTAAAGTGCTGAGGTTCCCAGCCCATTAAACACTATCGATGTTTACCAAGGTGCTAGTAGAAAAGTGTACTTTGTCGTTTTACTTCTGCTTCCGTGTACTTTTTTCCTGTAAGAAGTCTAGCCCCGCACATGTCTTAAAATACATGCATCCTCCACAATTCGCTTTTGGGTGTGTTAATGCTGCTCTCAAGTTTTAAGACTACTGTCAAACTTCATGAATTTCCACAACTGATTTCTGCAAATTTCCAGATAATTAAACGTATTTTGTCAAATGTGTGCCGGATAACTAAGAGACCTGATGACATAAAGACTGCATAAAGGTTTTCTGTAGATCTTTAAATAGGAAGTTTTAAATACTCTCTATCCAAGTTTGTAAGGAATTTTTCTGCATATTTGACCATTCACTTAAATACTTACATAACTCACGTTTTTTGACAAGTTCTTGACAGGAAACTTCCAGTGATAGAATAATAGCAACATTTATCTAAGGGGATGTTGCATGTACTACAATAGTGCCAGAATAATGATTACAGGTGTATCTTTTACTTTTGCCAAAGATCTCAGGTTTTGATGTTTTTGTAATTCTGATATGCAGGGTGTTGTTCTATGAAAGAACCACTAACATCCATGAAGCTGTAGAGAGTAGTAAGCTCTTTTTTAGCCTCTGTGACAGATTTTCCTATGCATTGTCTATGATGTAGGATGAGGCAGTTTGTGTAAAAATTTATTATTGTAAGGGTCTTGRGAGCTCTTCTTCTGGAGCCAGCTCAGTACCAGCATGTCCGTGCAGAATCTGGTTCTGCAGATTGCTGAGGGGACACGCTCAGAGTGTTAGGCTGTGGTCAGGACTAAACCCCTGCCCATGGAGGCCAGGCCAGCTCCTGGCTGAGGCACAGCCCTGCCATCCTCATGAGCATCCCCCAGAGCTCCCAGGGAGCCTGCAGCTCCTGCTGTGTGCTGACAGCTGTTTGCCATCTTTTCCCATAAGTCCTCCTCTAAATGGTGCTCTCAAGAAATCGATGGGCAGCACTGTTTCATTCCACAGCTTCTGCTGACATTAATATTCATTTTGTGACAGAGCTCTGACCTTGTGAAATGCCCTTCAGAAGGTTAATGTGAATCTCCAAAGCCTCTTTGGGTTTAAGTACAAAACCTGGGATTATCCCAGTCTAAATCAAGGCTGTGGATTAATGAATATAATTTAAAGTTATTAATTTAATTGCGACATTCTGGCATCTGTTCTGTTTTAATTTAACTTTTCCATTTAAAAAAAAWWTTCCAGAAAGTATATTTAAACTAAAAATAATTATCCTCTTTGCATTATGACTTTGTCTTTGTAAACTGCCTATGCAAAACGAGAATAAAGAAAGAAGCATGATACATTTACCTCCTTTYTCTTTTTCTGTTTTGTGTTTGAACATCTTGCATCATCTTTCCGATATTATTTTTATTCCTTTAATGCACTGATATTTTTAATACAACAAAATTACCATTTTTGTAATTTTTATCATCTCAGAAAGAGTTTCATTGTAAATAAAATTTCAGTTCAAATTTAATGTACTGAGTGAATTAGATAATTTCTTTGCTTTTTCAATTCTGATTCTGAAATGTGTTAGGAATGGAGTGTGAAAGTGGAACCCATTGTATCCTCACTGATACTGCAAGAGATATGCAAAAAATGAACCAAAAAACAAAGAGGAAACAGTGGATAAAAAAATGAACACTTTTAAATAATTATCTGGAAAACAACATAATTAAGAAAAGTGGGAGGGAAAATATATTTATCCATTATAGTTTTTACTTTATGAGTGATTTATTCAGCAAACTCTGAAATAATAGTAACAAATAATGCAACCATGAATACAGGTTTCTATAAAGTATTCCCACAGGAATRGCTTCCAGATTAAGACAAACTAAGTAAATTTGAACTCTTCACATTGTGAAAAGGATAAATAAAACCAGATATACTAGGAGAGCATAAAACTATGCAAAGGAAGTGAATTAAAAAATCTGTACATAACTAGATAAAAAACTTTTCAGTTCAGTGAAGTTTCAGAAATTAGGTTAGAAATAAATTTTAAAATAAGGAAATATTCTGAACTGGGAACTGCTTGTCATTGATAATTATAAATTCATCAATGACAATATCTCATTTAGCAGCTGTGAAACCTTAACCTCAGAAAATCCCTAGATCATTGGCTACAGTACTCTCAGATRTTATCTCTGAAAAAATTATATATCATATATTTAATGTGCTTAATTCTGTGGTTGGTTGCTAAGATTTTTTTGTGAACTCCACTCCGTTCTTCTCATATGGGAACTAAAGTATTTGAACAAGCTGTGTTATCACAAAGCCTACCATACAGACACTGTATTTCTGAATAAAATTTCTTAGATTATGTAGTGGGATGTCAGGCCATATATATTCTTTTGAATGTTCTCCCAGTTTTACACAGGTTCCTGAAAAATCCATTCCATTTTATGCATCTGTTCCTCTTATCCTTCTTTAAAGAAATTTAGGATAAATTTAATGGTAAGCAAGTGCTAACATATTTCCCTCAATAAAATAAATGAATAAATAGATTAGAATGAAAGGTTATGACTGAGTTTCAGGAATACATCAGTCTGGTGTGAAGAACTTCATGCTTGCTATTAACTAACTGGATGCATGGAGAAAAACAGTTTTTGGCTCATTACCTTACAGATGTCTTCAATTTTACAACCCCTATGAGAAAAAAAGTTAAGACCAAGTCAGAATTTCAAGCATTCACTCCTGAACTCGTTGAAGCACATCTGACCTAGTCTGTCACCAAAATCTTTAGGCACAATAGAAAGATGATAAGTGAATTACCTCGGTTTAAGTGTTTTAAACTTTTACTCTATTTGTGGCCAACTTCTGTGGTCTGTGGTCCTTATGGTAAACTTCTCTATATCTTTCTTTGTATAGTTAAACAGCCTCAGAGATGTGGAAAAAAAAAACGATATTTTTTTTATTCCCTACACTTCCCTCCCCACCRGAAACTAGTGGCACTGAAACTGGGTTACAGGATACCATTAAATTAATGGTTAATAGTATGGAAAACTCCAAAAACTGCATTAGTTCCATATGTAGTTGGGATTTGTATATTTTTTTATTATGGATTTGTTATCRGTTTTGTTTTAGGAGGGCACAGGTCAATGGGATTTCAATGTAAGAAAGGGTGATTAAGTATGTTTTGTAATCTTAGTTTCATTGTACTAACAGCTCTTCATTACACATTATATAAATACCATAGTATCTATAGAAACTTCCATTACCCAGTGTATTTGTCATTACTCAGTTTCCAGAATACATTAATTATGAGCCAAACAGCACCATAGTAATTCAGGATCTGAAAATACTCCCATCATGAAACTCTATCATGAGAGGGCTATTAATACTTCCATAAAATTTCAATCTTACTGAAATTTACCATAGTGTTTCAACTTGTGTATGAGCATGAATTCACTGGATTTGTCAAAATTTCAATCATTAAAAAAAAATAATTCTGAAATTAACAAAAAAATTCTACCCAGTTTTCTAAGGATTAATAATGAAATATTTCATTCAGAAAACACTGATTTTGTGAGAAATTATGAAGGTTAGAAAATTGCAGTTTATATCAACCATATGTTTATTGAGTGGTAATTTAACTAGGTTTGATACAGAATATGACTCTACTTTTCTGTTATTCCAGTGGGGAAATACTTTTCTTTATGCAGATATTTTTTTTTTCACCAAGGAATTGGTGTAATGTCAAGATCTCCTAATTTTTATTAATTCTTATTTTGCAGAGAGAGTGTTTTATCTATGTAATTTTTACTTTGAACAGTCAACAATACTTTTTGAGAATTTATGTTTTTAATTGAAAAAATTAAAGATCTACCACTTTGTCAGTAAGACAATTTAAGTAAAATATATAGCAAACCAATCAA